>JAIVFJ010000199.1:0-118669 GCA_025765615.1 Zopfochytrium polystomum | reverse complement strand
CTGTCTGATAAAGCCTGGCATATGGGTTGAACTGTGGTGGGGAAGAGCAAAGAAGAAAAAAAGAGGGAGTCAACCTCAGACCATTGAAGCCACAAACAGAAGAGAGAGAGAAAACGTACCTCCAGCAATTCAGCCTGCAGCATCTCCACTATTTCCGGCATTGGGCGCAAGGAGCCAAATCCTCCATCAGCTACTGTCATTCTGGCATTAAACTGCTGGGCAGAATCATAAATGTACATCTGAGAGAACTTGGGGTGATCCTGGGGGTCGTTGCAAAAGTTGGAGATGCTGTGGTGAAGCTGTCCACTGATAGTGAAGACTGGAACACCTTGGCCGTGGCTCTTGATCTTTGCACCAACAGATGCAAACGCCATGAGACTGTTGTAGTTGCGCGCGTTGGACAGGAACTCTGTGGACAGGCGGTCATTGCCCAGGAGAAGCTCACTGATGAAGGGAGTCGCGCCAGCCAACGGCAGCAGGGAGACTTGACCACGACTGCAGCAGAGCGAAAACTTTGGGTTTTTTTTAGATGATCCGCTGGTCCGCTCTTGAATGAACATGATCGCGTTGCAGAGTGGACAGGCTGTCTGCATCGGGCCAAGGAAGTGGCAGCGATGGTCCTTGTCAACATCTTTGCCCCGAATCTGAAGGTCAAAAATGCAAAAATTGGGGGTGTGTGATCAGGAGGGCATAACCAATACTGCAAGGTAAAAGAATATGGACCTCACCTGATCAGCACAAAACTCCCGAGCCACCGCTATCCCAAGCTGAGCAATTGTCTTGGGGCAATCGACGGTCCCGCCTGGTTTGGTGGGTTCTTTAGGCCGCAGGCAGGGCAGGGGATGTGGCCAGGACAATCATTGCTCCGGTAGTCCAGGTGATCCATGCTGCCACAGGCATCACATGGAATGCGGTAGGGACAGTCAAGTGAATTGACCGAATTGTGGGATTCTGCAATGTCAGCAGGTTCGTCATGGCCCCGCAAGTGAGGCAAGGTCGAGGGCAAAGCCTTGAGCGCTCGTGTAGGTGATCCCGAAGGCCGCATCTTGGGCATGGCTGGCGGTTTGGGCATTGAAGAGAGGTGGGGCCATGGTGACTGCGGCGTCCACAGGAGGTGCAGCCAGCAAAGTTAAGGCAGAGGGGGGAAGTTTGGTCAATGTGATTGGTGAGCCTGCACGCAGAGCAGCCAGGAAATTGGGGACAGAGCAGTGAGCCTTGATTTGCATGGTTCAACTGCCCACACGTGGAGCAGCCAGGAAAGCGGGGACAACGAATCGAGTCCTGGTTTGCATGGGTCATCTGTCCACACACAGCAGCCAGCAAAATATGGGCAGTCGACAGATTGATTTCGGTAATGTGAATTACTTCCGCAGGATGGGCAGCCGATGTTTGAACGGCACTTTTTGCTGGTACTTCGTTGGTGATCCAAACCTCCACATGAAGGGCAACAGCGTTTCGACATAGTGTGGCTTGATGAGTTCAGTTGGAGGCAAGACGAAGAGAGTGAGAGAGTGAGGAGAGTGAGAGAGTGAGAGAGTGAGAGTGAGAGAGTGAGAGTGTGAGAGAGCGTGAGGAGTGAGAGAGTTTGTGTGTGCGTCTGTGTGTGTGTGTGAGAGGGCGAGAGAGAGAGAAGCTGGGGCAGGAGCCTGCGAGCCCCCTGCTGCTCGATCAAGCGAGAGGAGAGAGAGAGAGAGAGATAGAGAGAGAGTGACAGAGAGAAGAGAGGAGAGAGAGAGAGAGAGAGAGAGAGAGAGAGAGAGAGAGAGAGAGAGGGTAGGTGTAGTGTGGGGTGTGGGGTGTTGGGTGTGGGGTGTGGGATCATACTGCTGTCGCGTCGCCGTCGAGTCGTCGTGTCGTCGAGGTCTCCTTCGTTGTCGTTGTCGGATGGGTTGGTCCGCCTCGGATGAAATGGTCCGAGGGAGAGAGAGAGAGAGAGAGAGAGAGAGATAGAGAGAGAGAGAGAGATAGAGAGAGAGAGAGAGAGATAGAGAGAGAGAGAGAGAGATAGAGAGAGAGAGAGAGAGAGAGAGAGAGAGAGAGAGAAATAGACAAACAGAGAGCCTTCCATTTCCAGCACCACATGGCGAGTTTTGATTGGGCACCAAAGACAAAAAATTAACCCCCCCCCTGCTCCACTAACTGCAATTAGAAAATCAGTTTAGCCGCAAATCCTTGTTTTTTTTATTATATAGATTTAGCCGCAAATCCTTGTTTTTTTTATTATATAGATCCTTGTTTTTTTTATTATATAGATATTACAAAAAAAAAAAAAAATTAGCCACGCAACCCATTGGTCCGCATTGGAATGGGGGGGTGAAAAAAGAAAATAAAATATAATTTTTCACAATGACTGCTGACAAGGCTGCCACGGCAGACCCATGCAAGACCGCGGCGTGCGCCATCCAAGTGAGAGAGCGCGTCGCGGGTGCATAGCAGAAAGGAAGCGATATTTATATGTTTTGCGTTCTATGTTTATTTTATTTATTTGTTTTCTTCCTTGAACGGGGGTACCCCCCCCCCGTGCGCACCGCAACTTCCCCCTTTCCCCGCCCCCTCTCCTAAAACGCATCCCATCCCCATCTATCCATCCATCTATCTGATCCGATCCAGGCGTGCATGGTGCAACACAACTACTCGGAATCCAAATGCGCCGACGCCGTGAGCCGCTTCGAGGCGTGCTGCCGGCGCGAGCTGGATCGCCTGCGCGCAAGCAGCAGCAGCAGCAGCAGCAGCCACGACCCGGTGTGGGGCCAGGAAGCGGCTCCCGCCGCGCGTGAGTCGTGCGGGACGCTGTGGCGCAAGTGGGAGCGGCATTGAACCCCATCAAGAAAGAAAGAGAGAAAAAAAAAAAAAAAAAAAAAAAAAGGATGCGCCCTTTCTTTCTTTTCTTCCTGTTTTTTTTCTTTTTTTTTTGTGTTTGCTTCTCCTATTCACCCCGAGACCAGAACCGCGTCAGAGTCGCCTGCCCGGCCTCCCGTTCGCTGCCGCCGCGCTTCACCCGTTTCCTTGCCCCGCCGTCGGCCGAGCCGCCGCCGCCGCCATCCACCACCGCCCGCGACCCGCGTTTGCCGCTCTTCCCCGACGCCGTAGCCTTTTCGTTCGACTTTAGGAGCAGCGTCCACGACTTTTTGAGGGTAGCGGGAGTGCCTCCACCTAGCACCTCGTCCGCCGACACCCACTTTGCCGCCTGCGGCCTGTCTGCGGCGGCGTGGTCGTCGCATCCTTCGTTGCCTTCCTCCGCTTTTCCGGCCTCGTCCTCGTCCTCGTCCTCATCCTCCTCCTCGCTCAGAGCGCCACCGCCCCCAGCGGCTCCGCGTCGCCCCCGTTTCGCTCCGCCACCACGCGCCCGCCTCCCCCCGCGCAGGGCGTTCCGCGACCCCCCGCGTGCGGCTGCCGCCGCCGCCTCCAGCACCCCGCGCGGTAGCCACCACAACCGGTTCCGGCCGTCCACGCCCCGCCGTGCCCGGGCCCACGCGCACAAGTTCCACGCGCATCGACCAGCGAATGTGCGAAAACACGTGCACCGCCGTGCCGAGGTCCCGCCGCTCGCGCACCGTCACCGACGCACCGTCGTCCAGCCGGATCCCGACCGTCTCTTGCAGTAGCCGGGTGGCGGCGGCGGCGCCGAGTGGGCCAGCCGGCTCGCTTTCGGCCGCCTCTTCCTCCTTCTCCTCCTCCCGCTCCTCGTCGTCGTCCGCGATTGCTTTTTTCGGCGTCCGCACGTGTGGAAAGTCCCAGAGGTTTGGTAAGAGTCCTTGGGGGAAGCAGTAGAGGATTTCGTTTGGGCGAAAATTTTTTTTGTTTCGGGGGTTTCAAACGAACAGGTCACGGCAAAGCAAACGAAAACAGTGGGTCGAAGCGTTCGAGGCTGGGGAAACTCCCTACCTGATTTCGGTCGTTGTATAAGAAGGTAGGAAGGGGGCGTATCGTCGGTCTCTGCGTACTCCAGTATTACGACAAAGCAGTCTGGTCGGGGGCGAGAATTACTTTCTTTAAGAACGATTCTTTTCATGTGGAAAAAAAATGGACTGTGCATCAGTCCTCGGGGTCGGCAACATTACCCTCCTCCCTTGCCGCCTTTCTCTTAACGGCCGCCGGGTACCGCGTGACGGCAAAGTCTTCAATGTCCAGCGGCTGGCACAAATCGCACTGCACCAGATCTTCGTTTTGGGTCCTGGATGGATTGTCACCCGAATTGTCAGACAAGCCGTTCGTATGGTTGTCGCGTTTGCTTGTCCGTCGAAGCGTCCCCGACCCCGATAAGTTCTCCTTGGCGATTGCCGCGTGCGCTTTGGACTTTTTTCGGAACCGGACGTGAAGGGATGAAAAAAAAACCCCCCGCCCACGCCCCGGTGTCAAAAATGCGTGAGGGTGGGCGGGAAAGGGCCTGCAGAGAAACGGTACCTCGGCAAGTGCTCGGCAAAAGGCGGCAACAGGGCATCCCTGGCACGAAGGGTTCTGCGGCGTGCACACCGTTGCGCCAAGCTCCATCATGGCCTGGTTGAAGTCACCCGGACGGTCCGGGTCGACCAGGTCTTCCGCCAGTTTCCTAAACAAACAATAATAGCAATAAGAAAACGGATTGGGGGAAGGGAAGGGGGGTGGGAACAACGCCTCTCACCAGTGCAAGCTGACGGCCGCCTTGCTCTTTGGATCGCCTCCAATAGCCCGCAAGCGGGACACCACCCGGACCACGTTGCCGTCCACGATCGGCTGCGGCTCGTTGAACGCAATGGAGCTGATGGCGCCAGCCGTGTACCGCCCGACGCCGGGCACCTCCTTTTGCAGCGCCACGACGTCCGACGGCAGGATCCCGTCAAACTTTGACACCACCTTTTGCGCGGCGGCCAGCAGCCGGCGCGCGCGGCTGTAGTATCCGAGCCCGCTCCATTTCTGGTTTACCGCCTTGAAAAAAGGTGAGGGATTTTTGCAATGATTAAAACGCTTGGCCAAAGTACGTGCGTCGCGCGCCGGCGCCGCGCGCAATCTCAAACCTCCAAATCGGCCTTGGCGAGGTCGAAAACGGTCGGCCATGTGGCCATCCACCGGTTGTAATAGTCGATGACGGTCACGACCTGCGTCTGTTGCAGCATGATCTCCGACACCCACACTTCGTACGCGCGCTGGCCCAGCCGCGACCGCAGATCGGGGTCGTCCTGGGGGTCCGAGGGAGGGGCGGGCCGGCGCGACGATGACGAGGACGCGGGCGGGACGGTGGCGTCTACTCGGGGCAAGAACCGCGGCGACGGCTTGCGCCACGGCAGATCGCGGCGGTGCGCGTCGTACCATGCGAGCAGGGACGCGCGCAGCGGCGCCAGGTCGGCGGCGGCGAACGCGTGGTAGCCGCGGCCGTGGTCGCCGTCGACTGCGTCGTGGTGGGCCGCCGGCTCGGCCTCCTCGCGACCTTCTTGTGATCCTCCTCGTCCCGCCGCCTTCGCGGCTCCGCCGCGGGCCTTCTGCTGCTGCTGGTGCTGGTGGTGGAGGCGCAGCAGGCGCTGGCGAGCGTCAGCCGCGATCGTTGCAGCCGCTTTCTCGCTGGCGGTGGCGGCGGCGGCGGCGGCGGCGGACAAACTCGTGGTCATGGCCGATGTCTTTTCTTCTTTTTTTGGTCCAGTGTCCGAACCTCGACCGGACTCGTTTGACTGGAACAAGTCGGGGTGCCTCCAACCCGAGGGGGCCACGGGAAATCGGTGGGTGCAACTGGAATGTGCGTTTGCGCTCATCCGAAATGGAACCACAAGAAAAAAAAAATTGCAAAAATTGTATTTGCACAGGCATTATACTCGCTGGACCGCACAGATCACATAGCCAAACACACCTCGATTGTTGCTGACAGGGTAGGTTTGAAGAACATCTGACAGCATACAATCAACAGGTACCTCAACAACGAATTTCGGTGGTGCGAGAACAATTTGATTTGACAGCTCAGTAGTAAGGCTTTTGAAAGTCCGATCATGGATCTGCTTGGCATTCCAGGGGTCGTCGTCATTTTCGTCAGTTGCAAGGGTGCATGTTATAACAATGGCGTGCCTGTTGTCGTGTACAGTCGCAACGACATCATACCCAGCAAGCGGATGGAAGGTGACAGCAAACTTTTTTGGGGGGCCCTCAAAACACTTCAGCCAATAGACACACTTTCGTGGAATCTCAACAACATCCTGTGCGCAGGCTGAAGTCATTGGAGGCGGGCTCTTCTGGCGTGATCGTCTAGAAGACGATGATCGGGAAGACTGAACAGAAAGTGGGGAAAGGAGTCTTGACAAGGAACACTCTCAAAAGGTATAAACGGGGGATGGGGGACCTGTCCCATCCCTCAAGTGAATTATTGTTTCCAATACAATCATCACTCCTCTCAGTTCCTTGTCTGCCTTGTCCTGTCCTGCCCTGTTCCTGACATCATAATTCACTTCACCCTCTCCTACTACTCTCTTCCATCATGTCTGACCCAAACAACACCTTCCCTGATGCAACTGCCTTCCAAGCCTTGATGGACCAATTACAAGCCCTTTCAAGACAGACACACCAACTTCAAGAACAAGTCCTTCACCAGCAGCACCAGCTTCAACAACAACTTCACCAACAAGAACATCAAGCTCTTCCCCTGCCCCAAGCCAACCAAGCAAGAGAGCCCAAGGTTCCCAGCCCTGACAAGTTCACTGGGCTGGCCAAAGACCTTAGGAACTTTATGGCCACTGTGGAGAATGTCATCCTTCTCCAACCTTCAAGATTTCCCAGTGAGCAAGTCAAGGTTCTTTTCACAAGCACCCTCCTGTCTGGTCAAGCTCAATCATGGTACAGATCTCTCCCAAGCACACCCACCACCCTGCAAGAGCTCTGGGAGGGGCTGGAAGCTACCTTTGGTGACCCCTACGCATCTTGGACAGCAAGATCCAAGCTCAAGCATATCAAGCAAGGAAAGCAATCTTGTGTGGCCTACACCAACCAATTCAAGCAACTAGCCAGAGACTCTGGATACAATGATGCAGCTCTGATGGAGCTGTACCATGATGGTCTCCATGAGTCCATCCAAGACATGCTCTCCCAGTCTCTGCACATCCCTGAGACCTTGGAAGAGTACATTCTCCTTGCCATCAAGATTGACAACAGACTCTACTCCAAGAGGCTGAAGCAAAGACAAGTAGGAACTACATCAAGACCTACCCCAGTCCCTCAAGCTCTTACAGTTCCTGAACCCATGCAAGTGGATGCAGTTGAGACACTTCCTGGGGGTCCTCTGAGCCAAGAGGAGAAAACAAGGAGGGCCCAGCAGGGACTGTGTTTCTACTGTGGCTCCAAGGAGCACACTGTCAAGGACTGCCCAAGGAAGAAGCACCCAAACTCCCAGGTCCAGGCTCACTGAGGGGTAATTCCCTGGACCCTCCTCCAAGCTTCCCCTGTTTCATCACCACCACCAGCACCACAAACACCTCAGATTCCAAGCCCCACCAACTCACCATGGATGTCAAGATTCAACTCTCACCCAAGTCAACCATCACAACCAAGGCCCTTATCGACTCTGGATCATCCTGCAACATCATTGATGCCACCCTTGCCAAGTCTTGTGCCATTCCCACCATCAAGAAATCCACACCCCTCAAGGTCCACTTTGCCAATCATGCTCTGTTCAAGGAAATCAGCCATGAAACCAAGCTAAACCTCCACATCCAAGACTTTCCACCATCCATGGTCAACCTGGAAGTATTGGATCTTGGCTCACCCACATTCTCTGTCATCCTGGGATTACCATGGCTGCAAGCCCAGAACCTTGACATTGATTGGGTCACTGGTCAAGTCCAACCTCCACCAATCGGAACAGTCACCCAAAACTCAAGTCAAGCCCCCAAGTCTCATGCTCTCAAGCCCTTGATTCAAGATTCACAGCCAGCCAAGACTCAAGTTCCACAGTTCACAGTTCACAGTCAAGATTCAAGTAGAGCTCATAGAGCTCACAGTCATGGCCAAGACTCTAGTTCACAGAACCCACAGTCAAAGATTCAAGTACCACAGTTCACAGTCCACATTCAAGATTCAAGTTCCACAGCTCACAGTCTTTGCCAAGAACAGAACTCTCAGTCAAAGATTCAAGAATCACAGTTCCCAGTCAAGAATTCATGCCCCACTGCTGAAGAGCACAGGAACTTGGACCCATCAGACCTTTTGCTGTCCAAGCTACCAAAAGAATATCTCCCTTATGCTGATGTGTTTTCCAAGACCAAGGCAGACCTGCTACCAGCTCAGAGACCTTATGACTGTGAAATCCCACTCAAGGATGAAACTTGCAGCCCACCTTTCAAGCCACTGTACCACCTCTCTCCACCAGAAGCCAAGGCCCTCCAAGAATACATTGAAGAAATGCTGAACAAGGGATTCATCCAACCTTCCAAGTCACCAGCTGGAGCTCCCATCTTTTTTGTCAAGAAGAAGGATGGGGGGCTGAGACCCTGCGTGGACTACAGAGATCTCAATGAGATGACAGTCAAGAACCGCTATCCACTGCCTCTCATCTCTGAATTACTGGACAAACTGAGCCATGCAAGGATATTTTCCAAGATTGACCTCAGAGGTGCCTACAATTTGGTCAGAATTAAGCCCCAGGATCAATGGAAAACTGCCTTCAGATGCAAATACAGTCACTTTGAGTACTTGGTCATGCCCTTTGGACTTACCAAAGCTCCAGCTATTTTCCAAGGCATGATGAATGACATCTTCAGGGATATTCTGGACCTTTTTGTCATTGTCTACCTGGATGATATCCTGGTTTTTTCGTCCGACACTGCAAGCCATATGGGACATGTCAAGACTGTCTTGGAGAGACTCAGACAGCATCACCTCTATGCAAAGCTGGAGAAGTGTGAATTCCACAAGACCTCCATTGAGTTTTTGGGGTTCATTGTGTCTGACAAAGGGATCTCCATGGCACCAGACAAGATCCAAACTATTCTTGAATGGAAGGCTCCAAATCCATCAAGGATGTTCAAAGCTTCCTTGGGTTTTGCAACTTCTACAGAACCTTCATTGCCAACTATTCTGCCATAGCCAAGCCTCTCACTGATCTCACCAAGAAGACCACCAAGTTTGAATGGACCCCAGCAGCAGAGCAAGCCTGGCTAGCTCTTAAGACAGCAACCACAAGTGCACCACTCCTTAAGCATGTGGATCCCTTGCTTCCCTTCACCCTGGAAACTGATGCCTCAGACTATGCCCTCAGTGCTGTTCTGTCCCAGCCAAGCTCTCAGGACCCCTCTGCTCCTCTGCATCCAGTGGCATATTACTCCAGGAAGCTGAACAGTGCTGAGTGTAACTACACAGTCCATGACAAGGAGTTGCTTGCAATTGTGGAAGCATTCAAATTCTGGAGACACTACTTGGCTGGTTCAAAAGGCATCTCTGTCTATTCTGATCACAAGAACCTCACCTTCTTCAGGGCAAGGAGGTTGCTCAAGCAGAGGCATGCCAGGTGGGCTGAACTGCTCTCTGAGTATGACTTTAAGCTGTGCTATTCTCCTGGCCACCTTAACACTGTGGCTGATGCCCTGTCAAGAAGAACAGACCTTGCACCTGAAGGGGGAGATGGTTTCACCCCACCATCCAAGACACACCTTTCATTGCTTCCTGACAGTGTGTGGGCCAATGCTATTTCCAAGGACCCCAAGCCTCACAAGATTCAAATCAGCCAAGAGGAGGAAAAACTTGAGATACTCAAGACAAGGCATGATGCAGCAACAGCTGGACACCCAGGAGAGCACAAGACATATGAGCTTGTTTCCAGAGACTTCTACTGGCCAGGCATGAGGAAGTACATCAAGAACTATGTCAGCAGCTGTGAAACCTGTCAAAGAAACAAATCCAGCAGACACAATCCCTATGGACTTCTGGAGCCCCTCCCAATTGCCATCAGCCCTTGGTCATCAATATCCATGGACTTCATTGTGAAACTGCCCCCATCCCATGGATTTGACTCTATCCTTGTTGTCATCTGCAGAAGGACAAAGTTGGCCCATTTTATCCCCTGCACTGAGAATATAGATGCACAAGGAACAGCAGACCTGTTTTTGCAGCACATATTCAGGCTCCATGGGCTGCCTCAGTCAATCATCAGTGACAGAGGACCTCAGTTCAGATCACAATTTTGGAAAGCACTCACAGCAGCCCTTGGAATCAAGTCTCAACTGTCAACTGCTTATCACCCTCAGACTGATGGACAAACAGAAAGAACAAACCAGACTCTGGAGCAGTATTTGAGGTGCTATGTCAGCTATCAACAGGATGATTGGCCCACCCTCCTTCCGCTGGCAGAATTTGCTCTCAACAATTCTCTCCACTCAAGCACCCAGCTATCTCCTTTCTTTGCAACCTATGGCTTCAATCCAAGAGGAGATCTTCTGGGACAAGAGACCCTATTCAATGTCCAAGCTCCTGCTGTGGCTTCACACTTGCATAAGCTCAAGATCATCAGCACCTTCCTGGACTCCACCCTGAAGCAAGCCCAAGAAGATGCCTCAAGATTCGCCAACACTCACAGAATGGACCATGACCTTGCTGTGGGTCAGCAAGTTTGGCTTCTGAGGAAGAACTTGCAGACCAAAAGACCAAGTCCCAAGCTAGACAACCTCAAGTTGGGACCTTTCAAGATCTTGGAGCAAATCAATCGAGTCACCTTCAAGCTGAATCTCCCTGCATCCATGAAGATCCACCCAGTTTTCCATGTCAGCCTTTTGGAGAAGTTTGTGGCCAATTCCATTCCAGGCAGAGTTGTTCCTCCTCCTCCTCCAGTTGAGGTAGAAGGTGAAGAGGAATTTGAAGTTGAACAAATCTTGGATGCCAAGTGGTTTGGAAGGACACTCAAGTTCCTTGTTAAGTGGAAAGGTTACTCAGATGCTGACAACACCTGGGAACCTGAGTCAAACCTCACTCACTGCCAAGACCTTCTGCTCAAGTTCAAGACCAGGTACCCCACCAAGTTGCAGAAGAGGCCTAAAAGGGGGAGATGATGTTATGAATCACCCTCTGGAAACCTCTGGAACCTTCTAGAACATTCCTTCATGGAACCTTCTGGAACCTTCTGGAACCTTCTTTGCTTTCCTGACTTGTCTTGTTGTCATTGGTGTCATTGGTATCATTGTATTACTAATTGCTCTTTCTGGAACTTTCTTTGAGTCTTGACAAGGAAGACTCTCAAAAGGTATAAAAGGGGGATGGGGGACCTGTCCCATCTCTCAAGTGAATTATTGTTTCCAATACAATCATCACTCCTCTCAGTTCCTTGTCTGCCTTGTCCTGTCCTGCCCTGTTCCTGACACAGCAGGCTGTTTTTTTTTCTTGGCTCCACGCCACATTTTCCAGTGCCCATATTGGAAGATGGCAAGGAAACAAAGCGACGGCCAGGTTGAAACGAGAATTCCGGTGCCATTAATTGATAACGGTAGAGTCAGGTGATGCCAAACCCACCATGGAAGCCGAGAATTCCTGTATCATTAATTTGTGAGGGCAGAGTCAAAAAATTAGTGTAACTTCATTCGATCACAGGTGGCGAGATCAGATGAGCCACCGCCCTACCTTCCATATATATATTATAAACAGATGGCAGGTCGCAAAACAGAAAGAATGAAAAGAGGAATGCCAAAACAATTGGACGACAAAGACATCGACTGGAAAGCTGTGGCGGAGCCCATCATTCGGCTTTCTCCGCATCTGTCTGCTTTCAGAACACGCTTTGTCAGCCATTTTGGGCCTTTACTTTCTCAAGTGCTACCCCACACAACCCGCAGCCGCACTCCTTCGATGTGATGAGAAGACCTTCTCAAAGTGGTGTGATATTGCAGTGGATGCTCTTGCAGAAATGGACGTGGTGAGTGAATCTTGAGTTGTGTCGACTGTGGAAATGTCATTGACAAAACCTTCTTAAGATTCAACTAGAGGATCGCTTCATAAATTGGAATACCTCTGAGCTGACGATGTACGTTGATGGTATTGACTGTCAGACGCGCGAGCGAAAAGAAGTTGACTCTGGTGACTATAGCCACAAGTTCAATGGGCCTGGCCTACGTTACTTGATTGCCACGGCCACTGGCACTGGTCAGATTGTGTTTGTCTCAGAGGGTCACCCGTGCGGAAGTCACCACGACTGCACAATAGCGAAATCGGAGCTCCTTCCAAAGCTACGTCTCGGAGAAACGATTTGTGGCGACTCTGGCTTCAGAGGCCCCCCCCAAATCATTACAAAAACTCGTTCTGCAAAGACTTTGAACGAGAAAGTTTTACGACGTGCCCTCTCTCTTTTTCAATCTCATCATGAAAATGTTAACGGCTGCCTGAAGGATTTCGATGTGCTGGCGGCACCGTACCGCCATGAGCGGGGTCGCCATCCCGTTTTTTTCAATGCAGTGGCCCGAATTGTTCAAGTCATGATGGGTGGGGAGGCTCGGTGCCCTGTTATACCGAAGATTCATGCATTATTTGGGCCGAACCCGATTCTAACAGGATCATCCAAATGGGGCAATAAGAAGAGGGAGAAGAGCAGCAAGCGGCAAAAGCGATTGGCAACCGGCCTGCAAACGGGAAACTTG
This sequence comes from Zopfochytrium polystomum, assembly GCA_025765615.1. Classification (NCBI taxonomy): domain Eukaryota; kingdom Fungi; phylum Chytridiomycota; class Chytridiomycetes; order Chytridiales; family Chytridiaceae; genus Zopfochytrium; species Zopfochytrium polystomum. The sequence goes on along the minus strand of JAIVFJ010000199.1, from coordinate 106,103 downwards.
TAGTTTATTTTATTTTTTCCGGTGAAATAAAGAAATTCCGGTCCCTCCTTTGATTTCCCGTGCCCCCCAGCTATTGATTGGGAAACAAGAAGAAACAAAAGAAACATGATAAATATTAATAATAAATCAATATTTGAATATCGTGAAATGAAATTGTAATAAGGGCTCCCGTTTGTGGCTCGTTCGACATTACTGTATGTGGGGTATAACAGAGGTGTGTGTTAGTGTAAAATATTAGCTCTCTTCCAGTGCCGAACGCGGTGGGGGTTCAGAACCACGGCAGAGAATGCGTTCCGTGTGATTCCAATTTTTTTCTTGCCCGCTGTCTGTCTGTCTGACCGACTGTCTGTCTTCCTGTCTGTCTATCTGGCCATCTGTCTGTCTGCCTGTCTGTCTGCCTGTTCGCAAACCTGTTTGCCTCCACTCCTCCCGTTGCTATAAAAAGGAGCCGGCATCCAAACCGCGCCCCGTCATTCCACACACACACACACACATTCGCACGCACGCTCTCTCTTCAAAACCAAACACAACCGTCTACCCAACCAGCAGCAAGAGCGTCATGGGAGTTGTTGAGGTCCAGGTATTGCGGGCAAAAGATCTCAACAGGAAGGACCTCTTCAGTAAGTGGTTTCGTTCTTTCGGCCTGCGCGTGGCCCAGGCTGTGGGGTTGTGCTCTTTACCCCCCGGCACAGCCCCGCGACGCGTGCGCGCGCGTTCCCCCATCACACACAACCAGCCGTCCTCCTCCGATTCGTTCCGCCACGGGATGCATGCGGGCCCGTAAGGGCGATGATGCCATGGAACCCTTTCCCCTCTCATCCCTTCCCTACCCAGTGCGCGCACCTTCCCCTTCTGACTGAACTGCCGAAACCTCCCCAACCCAACAACACTTGACGGCCAGCCAACGACGATGCGTTCGTCGAGCTCTACACGAACGACCGCAACTACAAGCAGCGGACGCGCGTCGTCCAGTCCGCCACCCCCGAGTGGAACCAGACCTTCACCCTGTAAGTTAACCGTTCCCCAAACGCGTCCTGGCCCGCCCAACCCCCACTCGTGTCGCTCGTTTCTCACAAAGACTCTCACCCCTCCTTTTTTTCTCTTCTTTTCGGCAGGAACTACGAGCACGAGCACGTCGTCCACTTCCACGTGCTCGACAAGGACATTGTCGGCAGCGACGGCATCGGGTATGCAAAGTTCGACTTCAAGCACCTCCACCACGGCCGCCCCGAGGCCACCGAACTCACCCTGTACGCTAGCCCGCTCGACTTTACGCCGAACGGCTACCTTACCGTCGTCGTCACTGTAAAGTCTTAAGAGTGTGAAGGGTGTCGGGAAAGTGGGAGGGAAAGGAGAAAGGAACTTTTTTCTACTTTTTGGTGTTGATCCGAAGAAAGTCTGCGTCAAAAACGGACTCCCAGTATTTGCTCTCATTTTGCGACGAGTTGTGTTTTGGAATTGGTCGCTACCCGCCGCCGATTTGCTCGCATCCCCGCCTTCTCCCCCACCTCACCACACACATAGACTTAGACATAACAAAGGAGTAAGGACAACCCCAATTTCCCATACAACCCCCCGACTAGGTATGTAATCGCCAGAAATAATTACGAGGGAAAAAAAACCAATAAGTGCAGAGGAAGAAACTCTGTGCATTGTCAAGCAAGTGTGTACGGTATCCACGTCTGGTTCAGCGGCACCGGGAACCTGCACGCGCTGTTATTCCCGTGATGGTTGGTGGAGAAAACCCGAGGTTAAAGAAGGATGGCCAGCAATTAGTGCCTCCCGGCCCCGACCCCGCAAATCTTACCTGAGGCGCATGAACGAGCCAGTCGTCTGGGCCAGCAGCGTGAGGCAAGTGTTTGACGCGGCCGAAACCACAGCCGAGTTGTTGTACGTCAGCATCGCGGTCGCAACGATGGTTGCTCCTTGCTGAAAACAGGGTGTGAGCTGCCAAAAAAAAAAAAAAAAAAAAAAAAAAAAAAAAAAGCAGAGGGATGGGGGGAAGTTGTCAGTTTGATATACTCGGAGGCAATCCCCGGCGGGAATAACACAAAGAAAGCCATAAGTTTTTTTTTTTTTTTTGGTATTTTACCGAAACGTCAATGACGCTGACGCCGTCGGTCGTGAACCCCAGCGCGCCCTCAGCCAGGCACAGCGACGAGTTGGACAGCACCGACCAGTAGTGCGTGGCCTCGCTCCGCACGAAGCCGTTCGTCGTCGCCTCGGCCGCCGTCGTCGGGCACAGGCCGAGCCGGCCGGGCTTGCCCACGTCCACGCAAACCGTCTTGTCCTGAAACTGCAGCGCGAACGGCTTGGTAAAGTCGACGGCCGCTCCCGATGTGGAGCTTTTGGTTTTGGAAGTTGGGGAAGAAGAAAGAAAAAAAAAGGGAAAAAAAAGGAGTTGGTGAAAAAAAGTACCCTTCGACCCCGTCCGTCCACATTTTTTCTGGGGAGGCAGCCAGCTTACGTTTGGTTGGTTCCAGCATTCTTCGGCTTTAGAACGGTGATGGAGAGGACGATTGCAACAGCGACTATCACCAAGACAAGCACCGCAAGGGCTATCAACCACAGTCGATTTCTTTGGAAGAAGCTGGGTCCCTTGCTGTCTTTCTCTGTGACAAAGGGACACGCACATGAGAAAGCAGCGCCAGGGGACGAGGAGAAAAACAAGAATCTACTCACTGGTTGGCGGGTACGGATCGCTCGCAACTTCCGCATAGTAGACTCCGGCTCCTGATCGAACTAGTAAAATTTTGAAACGTGTAAGCAGATGGATGCGTCGCAGGAGGAACAAAGGATCTCGCTCCCGCTTTCTTCGTTTTTTTTTTTTTTTTTTTTTTTTTTTTTTTGTAGGCCGTTTTACCTTTGCCCTGGGGGTGAAGTAGAGCCTCACTTGCTCCCGCAGGCGGATTTCCCGGTATCACCATCCGCGGCCGACCGCCATCCCCGGCGGCGACGGTCGACGACGGAAAGATGGCGGCGGCGGCGGCGGCGGCGGCCGTCGGCGGCGGGAACCCTGGCCCGGGCAGCGCCGGCGCGAGCAGCACCGTCGCGCCCCCTTGCTGCTGCAGAAAGACCTGCTGCTGCTGCAGCTGGAGCGCCATCAACTGCTGCTGCGGCAGCATCTTCGCCTGCTGCAGGTACAGCATCTTCTGCTTCTCCGCGGCGCCCATCAGGTCGCCGGTCGGCGGCGGTGGCAGTGCCTGCGCGCCAATGATCGGTACCTTGGACAGGGAGCGCCGCGGCACGCGGCCGTCCGGCGGCGGACGGTACCCGTCCGAGGAGGTGGTGCTGGCTGCGGAGGAGGAGCGGGCCGAGGAGCGAGCGAGCTCGGCTTTGAGCTTTTCGTTGAGGAAGCTGGAGGTGGAGGAGGTGGAGGTCGAGAGGCCCGCGAGGGAGGATATTGCAGAGGGAAGGCCTGGGTCGGGGGTGGTGGTTGGTTGGTGTTATAACCAAGCAAGGAACCTTTAGTCCACGTGACGTGTCGTCATTGAGTGCGGCGCCTCACCCTTCACATCGACGTAGCTGGGCGGCAGCGGAGCGTTGGCCAACGCATCGACGGACCGGGAGTTCACAAAGACGAGGAGGTTGACGCAGTCCGTCCGCGGGCCGCCAGCGGCGCCCCTCCCCGCCGAGGAGGTGTTTGCAAAGACGGACGGCAGCTCGGCGGCCAGCGGCGCCAACGGGTTGCTGAGGTACGCCACCGACGCCGGTCGCAGGATCTCGTTGAGCAGGTCGACTTCGGCGGCGGGAGTCGGCGGCGCGCGCTCGATGACGGGCAACAGCGAGGCGGGGGTCAGGCGCGGGTCGAAGAGGGGGATGTCGGAGGCGTTGAGGAACTTGAAGAGGCGGACGGCGGTGACAGGCGCGCCGACGACGGCGGCGACCTTTGCGCGCAGGTCTGCGACGGTGGCGGCGCGCGGGGCGAGGCCCGAGACAACAAAGGCGTTGTCGGGCGAGTCGCCGGCCCTCAGGCACAGCAGCCGCCCAGCCGCCGACGCGGCCGCCGCCGCCGCCGAAGGGGCCGAAGGGGCCGCCGCCATTATTGGTGGAACGTCGGAGGGTTGTTGGTCGGTCGCTCTGCTTGCAGGGAAATTTGCTAAGATGGTTTGTGTGGTTCGGTTCTTTTGATAGGTTGGGAGTGGCGGCGGCGGTGGCTGGTTCGGTTTTCCTGTCTGTCTGTCTGGTCAGTCTGTCAGTCAGTCAGTCAGTCAGTCTGTCAGTCTGTCTGTCAGTCAGTCTGTCTGGTCTGTCTCTCCGTGTTGTTTGTGTCTCACTGCCTTGTTTCTTCTTCTTGTCTTTCCACTCCGCTCGGGCCGTTTGGCAGTCGGGAGCGCCAAACCCCGCCGCCGTTGCCTGCATAGGAGTTCTCAAAATCCCTTGTTTTTTGTTTTTTGTTTTTCTTGCACCCGAAGCGAAGCACCTCGCATCTGCTGTCACCAGCCCGGCCAGTCTGCAATGCCGCCCGCGAAAGGTTTCCTTCTCTGCGTGCGCGGGTTTGAAGTCGCTCTGTCGCTGTCGAACCCCCCCCCCCCCAGAAGGAAGGAAGGAAACCTAACCATGGAGAAAGAAGAAGAAGAAGAAAAAAAAAAGAAAAGAAAAAAAAAAAAAAAAAAGAACATCCCTCCACGATCACACGGCGATTTCGACCGCCGGCGTTTTGGCCTTCGCGGCGTTCGTCACCGCCTTGGCCCCTTCCGTACCGATCCGGTTCACTGGCGGCGGCAAAAAGTTTGAGGGAGAGAGAGGGAGAGAGAGAGAAGTGGGATGAGCGAAAGCTAACAAGCGCGGACAGACACGAGAGGGGCTCACATTCAAGGTTCACTCTTCTGAGAGTCTGATTCCCAGTCAGCAACCGCGCGAAAGCCACCGCTCCTTCATCGCCGATCTCGTTTCCTTGAGAGTTTGAGTAAACCGTCGGTGGGGCCAGAACCGTCCTCCATTATCAGGTCACGAGATAAGAGACGAATTTCAAAACAAAAAAAAAAAAAAAAAAAGAAAAAAGGTTCAACCGTGGACATACGTTCAAGGCGAATATCGATGAGAGAAGCGTTGGCTTGGAGTGCGTCTGCTAGTGCCCTCGCACCGTCAGGGCCAATCTCGTTTCCTGCGCGATGGTTGCCCGCGTAATTACACGCCACAAGGAGAAAATACCCTGGGGTTGAGTCTGGGTTCCCTTACTTGAGATATCGATTTCGGAGATAGTGGAATTCAACTTGATCAGCTGGGCAACAAGTTTCGCCTCCTTATCACCGATGCTGTTGCCTGAAGAACGGAGAGGGATCGTGCTCTGAGTTTTGCCTGCGCACAGCGACGTGAGGGCAACGCGCTACCTCCAAGTCCGAGACGCCGCAGGTTCGTGTTCAAAGTGAGGCCCGAGACGATTGCATAGACTCCGCCGTACCCGAAATTGTTTCCTGCGGAGTAGGTCGCGTTCAATTCAAAGAACAAGGATCTTTCCTGTCGTACTCCCAAGTTCCATGGCTTGGATGGAAGGGTTATGCCTCAGAGCATCCCCAATCGAATCGGCTCCACCTACGCCCATCCCGTTCCCTTTTTTGTTTTTTTTTCTTTTAACCAGCCGTGTGAGCACCAAAGAATCTTACATCCGAGGTCAATAGAGCGAAGGGAGGTGTTCGATTTGATGGCTTCGGCAATGACTTTGGCACCCTCGTGCCCAAGCTCGTTCGCTGCGAGGAGGGCCGTGTAAATGCGTGCCTCTATGGATGAAAGTCGTGGTGCACCTCTCAAATTGATGGTATAAAGCGTGCGATTCAGTCGGAGGGCTTCCGCGATAGCTTTGACACCCGTCGTGCTTCGAAGCTTCCCTGTTGTACGCAGCGGTTACAGGTGGGAGGGCAGCGCTTTACTTGGCAGACTCACTCCCGAAATCGTGCAGAGACGTGGCCGCAACGGAGACTCCAATCTGATTGTCTTTTTGAAATCATCAAACTTTGGGTGGCCAGTGCTTTGGTCAACTGGCCCTCTTTGCACGTACCACTGATATCAATGAATCGTAGACTGGAGTTCGTGCATATAACGTCGGCTATCGATTGAGCCGCCTCCGGCCCAAAGTAATTTCCTGAATTGCAGGCGCGCTCAGATTCGGCGAATGGATTTCGGCGACTGCAACAGGGCTTAAAAAGGTAACTCACGTGCAAGGTTCAATCGCCACAGGGAGGCGTTTTCCTTCAACGCCTGACAAAGTGCTGCAGTACCTCTCAACCCAAAGTGGTTGACTTGAGGGGGAAACGTTACATCCAAGTATGTTTGCAGGCATTAAAACGGCGACACAGAAACCGAATGTGGAATATCACCATCCTACTCACATTCCAATTCAATCTCCTTGAGCGACTCTGTGGATTTCAGCGCCTCTGCGATAGCGATGGCGCCCTCTGTTCCCATTTCGTTCCCTGCGTGTGGGCCATGTTCAAGAAAGAAGAATGGACGATGTCTTTACCAATGAGATCGATGCTAAGAAGACTTCGGCTTTGTTTTAATCCCACTGCGATAGCTTTTGCGCCGTCGGTACCGATGCGATTCCCTTTTGTAGGTCGCATTCCAGATAAGCATTGCTGCTTTTCACTGCCTGGGTTCGAACTTACACTTTAAAGACAAAGACTGAAGCGTCTGGCTAGACCTCAGCGCATCGGCGATTTCGAGGGCGCCACCCTCCCCAACTCTGTTCCCTGGGAGTGAATTAGGAGATAGTGGCGGCATGGAAACTCGCAAAGCCATTACTTACATCCCAAGCTAAGAAGTTTCAGCGAGGAATTCACTTTTATCGACCTGGCGAGGGCTTTTGCTCCCACCGGTCCGATGCGATTTACACCAGCTCCCTTTCCAGGACCTGAAAAACGATACAGCCGTTTCATCCATCTTCAGCAATGAAGGCCTGCGCGTTGCAGTTCAGCGCCGAGGCAACTTACTTTCCAAGCACAGACTCTCCAGCGTTTTGCTGGTCTCAACGATCTCTGCAACCGCCTTGGCCCCATCATCGCCAATGTTATTTCCTATCGGCGCAATGAGCAAACCAACAGTCACGTTTCGACAAAAATCTAGTGCGGGGAGGCATACCGCCAAAGTCGATGGTTCGGAGTGACGGCAGCAGCTTGAGTGCCTCAGATATGATGGCTACCTCTTTCGGTCTCAGTCCGTTGTCTGGCCGTGCCGCAGAGTGAGCCAACAAGAAACAGGTCATTCGGGGAAACTAACTGCGAAGGCTAATGCCTTGAAGCAATTTGCACACCGGAAGTGCTTTGGCAAGCAGTTGGGTCGTCGCAAACTGCAGCTTGATTTCTATTGCGCGATAGCTTTCCGTTAGTATTGGCATAGCATCTATCAAGAGAGAATACCAAGTAAACAAACCGGGATGCTCAATACTAAGCACTGTGGCTGAAGCGATTGACAGCTGAACCAAGTCTCTATCGCCTTGATCCAAAGCCGCCACAAATTTCGCGCCGCTCTCATCACAAACGTCTATAATTACACTTGCGCTTTGACGAAGAACATTCGTTTCAGTGACGCTAGGCTCGGCCCTCGATGTTTCGATGTGACCTCGGGCTAGTCATGTTTTAGAGCGATCGCACTGCAACAAGGATGAAGTAGCGGATCACCTCGTGGTACGAAGCCGCTGGACGAGTCATCCATCTCACCTCCCTCCAATAAGGCTCTCAACGTCAAGGAAATCTCCGCAAACGACGGTCGAGAGGTCAAGTCCCAACTCCAGCATTCTCGAAAGAGTCGCCCCAGCTTCAGTCCTCCCGACACCGCGGAGAATACGTCGTCGTCAAGCTGCTCCAAGAGCACCTGTCGCTCGGACTCGGACTTTAGCGCTTCAAGAAGACCTTGCACGTCCAGACCGTCCCAGTCCATTCCGTAAACGCCAATCCAGCTGACAACTTCGGTCAGCAGCACAGCAAACGAGAAGACGTCGTTCGCGTTGGACACCTCGTTTTGGAGGTGAAGGAATCAATTGTTAACGAAATGTCGCTCATTTGGGCGAAGCATGACCAGTGAAAGAAGATAACATACCTTGGGGCGAATAAGTTTCCGCTCAGGAGCCATCCATAAAGCAGATCCAAATGCCGTAGAAGAGGTGCTTTTGGTTCGAGTCTCTGTCTTCAATTTGCTCAACCCAAAGTCCGTGATCTTTGAAAATACTGGACCGTCGGCGTTGTGTCTTGTAAGAAGCACGTTCATGCTCTTGAGGTCATTATGAAGAATTCGCATTTTATCGTGCAAAAAAGCCATTCCCGTCGCAACTTGGTACAGTATTGTTACGCGCGCACGAGCGGACGTGCTTTCGTTCATAGGATTCTGGTAATAGTCGAAAAGGTTTCCAAGAGATGCAAACTTAAAAATGAACGAATAATAAGCGTACATGAGGCGGAAATGTGGTCCCTGTATTCACCTCGAGGACCAGGGAGTATGCCAAGTCTTCGGCTACAATGCCGTAGCAACCAATGATGTAAGGATGCCGGGAGTTCTGCAACATGCGGGCTTCCGCAATAAGCTCATCTTGCGCCTTGCCCCCAAGTTTGCCGAGTTTCAGCCGCTTCACGGCAACCTGCCGGCCGTGAAATTCTCCGATGTAAACATTTCCAAAAGAACCTGAACCTATGATACCGTCGCTCTCGTTGACTTTCACGTCGCTCTGGCTTAATGTGATAGCATTCAGACCGGAAAGCAGCATTCGGGATAGTCTCGCTGCCAATATCTCGTGAGTTTCGGAGGACACTCCGTTTTCTAAATCGATGTCTGGGTGACGTTATTATTGCTTGACAATTTTTTTTTTTTGAGGGAAACGTACAGAGTTGTCCCGCTGTAATAAACGCGGCTGCGCTCAGCTTCACGGCACTTGAATTGGCCAGTCGCACCGGAAGAATAGGCTTTTGAAGCTCATTTGCAAACTTGATTTCCAGCTTGCAGCAGTGCGATGCCACGTAGTGATCCGATAGGAACGGAATGACCACTGCAGACTGTGTGATGCCGGCAATGATTGACTCATTCACGTCGTCCCTCATGCGGTTCACGTCAATCCAAAGTCGAAAGTTGAGGCGAGCAAGCTTATCAACAAGCGGTCGAACAATGTCGCTGTCCTTCCAGGAGTAGCTGATCATCGCCTATGGTCATGGACGGGAGGTCACTGTGAGCACAACTGAAAGAAACCCTGTGCGTGCAGCAATTGGGTCGTACGTCATAGTTGTACCTCCTCTCGGTCTCGGACCCATTAGGAAGGACGGTCGGTGGGGAGGAGGGTTGCCCGGCCGCGGCTGTCCTCCACGAGGACACGCTGAAGGGGGCAGCAATCGTTTGGTCGAGTGTCAAGTCTTGTGGGATGGCGTTGAGCTGGTCGGTGACTCGTGGCTGCGCCATGAGGGCTTGTCAGTACAAAATGTTTTCGGAACCCCACTTTTACTGATCCAAATTGAGACAACCCAAAGGGCGTGTGTGTGTGAGTTGCACTCTCCGCCGCGTTGTCCTCGATGCCGAAACCATTGGCGACCCCTTTCTTGCCAATCACTTCACTCTCCGCAACTCGCGTCTGTCCCTGGTCCACTTCCCCACTTCACACACTAGGACTGGACCCCTTTTCCCCGGGAATTGTTCTTTCACAATGGACTAGCAGAGCTGCCGGAAGTATGTTCTGGAGAAAGTGTTCCGTTTGCCGATATTGTAAGCATGTTTCCTTCCTTCAATACCAACAGCCGAGGTCCTAGAGTGGAGCCTGTTAGCAGAACATTTCGAACTTAGTATCTCCCTGTGAATCAGTGATTGTATATAAATTTCTTTTTTTTTTATTTTTTTATTTTTTTATCATCAGAGCAGTATTTTTATGGTAAACATTGCGGTGGCTGAAAGCCACCACACCTTCTCCAAACTGCAAAAAGTTAAGGAGGGATTGAGAGAGGCAGAGTGAGAGAGAGATAGGGAGACAAACATAGAGTTAGACAACCATTGAGCGGCGGACAGAGAGACAGACAGGCAAACGTGGGCAGAGATGGGAACACAGCCGCCAACGGCAATTAGGCGAAAAATTAAGAAATACACAAGAAAAAAAAAAAGAACCATTGCAGTCAAAGAAGAAGAACCACCACCAACCCGCAAAGAACCGCAAGATGACGCCGCCGCCCTCTGTTCAAGCCATAAACGCTGCCAAGAAGGCCGACGCCGCGAAGCTGGCTTCATCAGGAAACCTCGCCGTCGCTGCTGCCGCCGCTGGATCGTCGTCGTCCTCAGGCAACACCGCCTACGCTCTCTACCTCGGTAGGGCGATCTTTTCCTTGCACTCATCCAGACATTGCAACCACGAACCTTCCCCCCCGCCCCCCCATTCTCTCGCATCCTTCGCTCGCATCCTCTTGCCGCATTCCATCCCAACCCATCGATCACTTAAGTGGCAATGCATCCATACTTTTCCTTTCCGCATGGTCGATTGTCCGACTGTGCTTCCTTTTCTTTGTTTTAATTGGATCTACGCACCTCCTCCTCCTCACTCATCGCATCCTCAACACATTCGCAATCAGGCCCCAGCATTGTTCGTAATGCGGACGGAAGCGTGGTTTCCTCTTCCCCTGGGAAACTACTTTACAGCAAAGGAACCCTGGGAGCGGGTGTGATCAGCAGCAAGTTCGGCATTGGTGGAATTGCGAACTCAACCACATCCGCCACCGTCGCAGCCCCTTCGTCTTCCAGTCTTTCATCGGGCGCCCTTGCTGGTGTGGTCGTCGGTGTCGTCGCAATACTCTGTGTTCTTGGTCTGGTCGCTGTCCGCCGGAACCCAAGTATCATTCGATCCATCACCGGCAATCGTCGTCGCGGCGTTAAGGGCACATCTGTAGCACCCTACACCAAGTCGAGTTCCAAAGGTGGAATGACTCCCTCTGGCTCTATTGGGGGTGTTCCAGTTTGGGAAATGGGCCAATGGCGCGTGATGAGGGCTGAAGATTGGGCCACCTTGGAAGAGGCGGCTGTTATTGCGGCAACGTCGAACCCAACCCCAGAATACTACCGCGATGAACCGATCCCGTCAGCCGACAACTCTGCCGCTCCCACTACGGATATCCCGTCTTCTCACCGCAGCTCTAAGAAGGTCGTCAGTTTCTCCGACCAAATGGATGTTGTGATCACCCCCAACCACGAATCTGCCGAAGGAAAGCCCAACGTGTCGAAGATGGTGTCTAGCTTCTTCTCGACGCACAAGGCTCAGAGAACCGCAATGCCCCTGTCGACTGAGGTAATTGAAGAGGAAGAAGAAGATACCCTCGACGAGGAAGACTCTGCATGCGAGGACGGCGACGATGTACGAGGGCAAGCTGAGGATGGAGAGGACGACTCGAACAGGACGATTTCGTTCAGCTACTCGCTCCTCTCCCAGCTCGCTTCCGCGGACGACACTGCGTCTGAAATCCACAACTCTTGAAGCGGAAGTTCGCGAGAACTCCATCTTTTTTTGATAACATATACAACGATCGCAGTTTCTATTTTACACTTCGACGACCGTCCAAATTGACGTGTTGCTGTTGTTTTACCTCCGTCAGTCTTTTATACGCATACAGTGCTTTCTCTCTCTTTGCTTTTGGTGGTGATGCCTCAATAAACGCTCCAGTTCCAACAAAACTTTCCCAAGAACGATTATATTCTTCGAACACTTCCACCGAATTCTGCCCCAGGCCATCTGATCAGAATACTGTCCAAAGAATGAAACAATTGGTCCCTTCTCCAACTTATTTCAAATGTAGAAGGGACTGATGACAATTGAGCACCTGCTGCTGCAGCACCTTTGCTGGGTGAGTGGTTGTTTTTCTTAAAGATGCTAATGTAGTTGTTGGAAGACTCTGCTGGTCCTACCAAGGCTGATTCTCAATCCCTTGATTCTATGAAGGCTGATGATAGCACTGCTGCACCACCCGCTGATTCTGCACTGGCTGGCTCATCAATATTCTCATTTTTTTTTTTTTTATATTGTTCCAGCCCCAAAGGGCCGATGGGAAGAGAAAGCACCATCAGTGGTGAACTGTTATAGTCCACGTCCAGGTATCACCTCAGCAAACCCACCCCATGCACTATGGACTTACAGGGTTGTCAGGCATCTCCACTGCACCACTCCTTGTGATTCAAGACCGTTCTCTTTCTTGTTGCCTTCAACAGCTGGCGTCGAGACTTGAACCCTCGGCCCTTGAGTGACAGATACCCAGACCCCCCATGCTTTCCCAGCTAGGCTCTTGTGAGGGGCTCATCAATGTTCTCAAATTTCCAGTTCCACAGGCGGCTCGTGTGAGACTACACTGAGCTCTCAGTGATAAAGTCTTGGGATTTTATTCGCAAAAACAAGTGTACCTGTCATAAAACCACAAGGATTGGGATCCCTATTATTATTCCCAGTTCTTCAGTTACCAAGGCGTTGTCAAAGTGTATTTGCAGCTAACCCATCTTTATCATTGGGCCTGCTTTTACTACTTTCGTCTTGACAGTTTCCGTTGCGCCAGGGTTTTCTCAACATATTTTCTTTTTCAGTGACCAACAGAGACTGCCTGACTGCCCAGGGATGGGGTGCCTGACAGGCTGTACCCCAAGCCTGCCTAATTTATTATTTATTTTCGGCACTTGTACATACACGCATAGGGTTGGGGGGACTAAGAGCATTTGTGGTGGATGCTCCAAGTCAGGGGGTTGACTTGTCAATTTTCTCTCTCTCTGTTTTTGGGCCATTTCTCTTTTTCCTTTTTTCTTCAATCTGATTTCTGTCCTTTGGCACCAATACAGAGTCCCTTCAAATCCATCTGGCTCACAGAGGTGAGGGTAGTGAGAGGTGGTACACACCCAGGTGAGTACATGGTCCCTTCGGGGGCTCCTCTTAAGGGGCCGCAGATGGAGAATGCAGCTGGCCCCACCACTGACTGTGTGACACTGCTGGCTCTGTGTTGGAGCGAGGATCACAGGCACTCGCCTGCCGCAAAGACAGTTGTGGTGGTGGCGATGCTGACGGCGTCGTTGTCCCCAACCTTCCTGTCCCTGCGAGGGTGTTGGTGGTTGTGCCTGGTGCGGCCCCAAACACCTGCGAGTTTGATCTGCGAGTGCCTGCCTCAGTCCTATTGCTGTGAGAGTGAGATGTGTGAGCACGAGTGCGATGCAATGAAGCCTCGGTTGAGTGATTTTGCCGACGCAGCCCAGCAGGGTGCGTGTACGATCGCAGGTGTTTCTGCGTGCAAGTTCCCTGCTGGCGACCTTCCCGACCCCTGCATAGGCGACTCCCTTCTCTCTCTCCCCCTTGCGACAACAAGGGCTCCTGCAGCACCGTCTGCAACAAGGGGCGCTAGGTCGCGCCCTGTCCGTCCTGTTGCTATTAACTGCTCCTGCTGTATTTGAGATTAGGTTCCTGAGATAAAAACCCCCATTTCCCTTGGGAGTGCCCTTCCGTTTCCCCTTGCATCAGCCTGCAGCCACGCGAGTAATCAGGGCTCCAGGACCGATCCCTCAGAGAATTGTCCCTCTGAATGCTCATTCTTTGTGTTTGAGACCCCTGTAAGACAGATCAGTAGGGATACTTCGTGGACTAGGCAAGTAGTTGTTATGAATCACCCTCTGGAAACCTCTGGAACCTTCTAGAACATTCCTTCATGGAACCTTGTGGAACCTTCTGGAACCTTCTTTGCTTTCCTGACTTGTCTTGTTGTCATTGGTATCATTGGTATCATTGTATTACTAATTGCTCTTTCTGGAACTTTCTTTGAGTCTTGACAAGGAACACTCTCAAAAGGTATAAAAGGGGGATGGGGGACCTGTCCCATCCCTCAAGTGAATTATTGTTTCCAATGCAATCATCACTCCTCTCAGTTCCTTGTCTGCCTTGTCCTGTCCTGCCCTGTTCCTGACAGTAGTAGGGTTGAAACACCCCCTAGACAACAGCCCGATAAAGTTGGTTTTAGCCTGCTATTTTCTTTCCCTCACTCTAGGGGCTGGATCCCAGGGTCAAAGGAGTGAGTATAGTCTCACACTCAACTGGTGGTGCTTCTAGTTCACTGGGCTCTGGACCCTCAACTCCAACTGCTTCATTGGACATAACTGCTGAGACTTTGCCTAAACAAGCTGCTGCAACAGCAGCAGAAGCTGCCTGGAAAGTGGCACAGACATTCAAGCTTCCTCCACCTGTGTATTGTCAGCAGACTGCTTCAACAAAGGCTCTAGAGCAGCACAAGCCACACCAGCAGCAGTTCCAAATCAGCCCAGCAATCCTCCAATTGACATGAAAAAAGCCGGTGCTTCTGAGCAAACAAGTCCCAAAAAAAACCCAGCAATCAGCCTATAGCCAAGAAAGATGACACTTCAGAGTCAGTTGCAGAAAATCAAGTCGCAAATCAACAACTCCCTGCGAAAAGGCATAGGTGTGCCCAGCACTTTGATTGCCTGAAGGAATGGTATGATGGATTTGACGACTGTAAATTGCGACTTTGGCTTCAGTCAGGGAGGATTTGGAAAAAACAGCGCAAGCAGCAGAAAGGAAGAAGGATCAGTTGGAAGGAGAAGATGCTTTATCAATCACGTCAATGACCAAAAAAGCAGCTGAGTTTCCATCAATTGAAGCTGAGCTGGAAGACGATGAGGAATCTTGTTGGGAGAACTTCTTCCCTGGGCCTGGATGTCGCTTGGCGTCCTTCACCCTGAAGAGTCAGACCTGGATACTTATGACATTGCTTCAGCGTACCTCCTTGAATTGATTAGTGACAATTCTGGCGCATATCTTTTGGTGGGGCAAGACGAAACGACCTGGATGATCAAGTCAGATATTCTCACTGAGTTTTCTTGTATATGCAACAATTCATCTGAGATGCAGGAGCAAGCCTTTGTTGTTATCAATTCCATGTGTTCCCAAGAATCTTTTTCGTGTTTTGTTCAGAAGATCTTTCATTATTGTTGAGAATTGGAGGGAACTGCACACAAGAATGAGATGAAGATTCTCCCACTTATATTGAGGAAGGATGATGAGAGAGAGACATTGGGGGACGGCAACGAGGAAGGAGGGCAGCGTCACAAACCTGCACACGAGAATGAGATGAAGATTCTCCCACACCATGTGTGACTTGGAAATCAGCATAAAAGAGAAAGAAGAGAATGGACAAACACGTGAGAGTAAAAGGAGCAGAGAAAAAGGTCTAAAGTCTAAAAGTCAACACTCCCACCCATCGAGACGTTTAGGGAAGAAGGAGATGGGAACGAAGCAAGGTGAAGGAGTCAGCTGGAAGGGGCTTTGTGAGGATGTCAGCGACCATCTCCCGAGAGCGGAGATGCTGGACGTTGATGATGTGCTGCTGTACCTTTTCACGGATGAAGTGATGGCGAATGTCAATGTGCTTAACCTGATTGGAAAGCTTCTGGTTCTTGGCAACAGCAATGGCACTGCGATTATCTTCGTAGATTATGGTTGGACCACCAGATTGAGGCACACCAAGGTCGGACAGAAGTTGACGGAGCCAGAGGACTTCCTGTGTGGTGGAGGAGAGGGCCATGTATTCTGCTTCGAGTGTGGAAAGCGCAAAAGTGGCCTGGACGTGACTGCGCCAGGAAATGGGACCTCCAGCGTAGAATTGAACAAAGCCTGTTGTGGAGCGGCGATCAGAGGCAGTGCCCCCAAAATCGGCATCGGAGAAGCTGTGGAGCGGTGGGCGTTGAAGGTTACTAGCAGTGGCAGTGGGTCCAGCATAGGCAAAGTGGCTGAAAGAGACAAGGGACTGGGACAAGGCAGAGTAGGTACTGAGGCGGCGACTGAGGCGGGCAACAGCCATGGAGATGTCAGCGCGAGTACCCAAGGAGAGATAGAGTAGACAGCCAATGAGTTCTGCAAAAGGCTCAGACGTAGGAGTGGAGGAGGGGTCTGGCGTATACGAGGTGTGCATGGGGGTGGAAACAGAGGCGCAGTCCGACATGCGAAAACGTTGGAGGATGGACTTAGCATAGCCAGTCTGATGAACACGCACGCGAGTGAGGTCAGGAGACTGCTCAATCTCGAGACCAATGAAGTAGCGGAGGAGGCCGAGATCTTTCATGCGAAATCGGGCGCGGAGGGCGTCCTTAATTGCGGAGATTTCAGTGGAGGTCGATCCAGCAATAAGGAGATCATCAACATAGGCTACAATGAAACTCTTGAGACTGTCGCGAACACAAACATACACACACGCGTCTGCCGGGGAAGGAGTGAACCCAATAGACTGGAGATAATCATCCAGAGTCTTGTTCCAGAGGTGGGGTGCCTGCTTCAGCCCATACAGGGAACGTTTAAGCTTCCAGACATGATCGATTTTTCCAGGGGCAACGTGACCAACAGGTTGCTCAATGTAAACATCGCGGTCAATGGGTGCATAGAGGAAGGCAGTAGTGACGTCCATGTGGTGGATGGCGAGGCGCTCGCGAGCACAGACAGCAAGCACACTGCGAATGCTGGAGAGTTTTGCAGTTGGGGCAAAAATGTCGTTGAAGTGGACGCCAGCGACTTGCCGGTAACCTTTGGCAACAAAACGCGCTTTATACCGTGTGGGGCAACCATTTGCGTCTCTCTTGATCCGAAATACCCAGCGTGAAGGGAGGACAAGAGTGTCGAATGGGCGCGGGACAAGGTCCGCGACGTCGTTTTCCCAACAGGAGGCAAGTTCCTCCTCACGGGCAAGCCGCCACTGCTCCGCATCGGGTCGACTATTGCAGTCCCGTACTGTTTGGGGATCGTCAGTAGGAACTGTCTCAGTGAGCGCTCCGACAAGGTCAGACTCGACACATTCAAGGAGCGTCGAGGGGGGAGCCAAGGATGGTGACTCCTCCCAAATAAGTCGACTGAAAGTGGTGAGGAGCCCAACAAACAGGGAAGAACCAGAATCGTCAGGGACATACAGTTGACCATCAGGGCGGAGGTAGTCCTTTAGGCGCGAGTTGGGCTGGCGAATACGGGTGGAGCGACGGAGTCCTGCTGCCATGGGAGGAGACTGCTGTTGATGTGTTTTTGGAGGCGGCGAACTGAGGGGAGGAAAATCAACATTGTAGTGGGATGGCAGAGGAGTAGGAGACACGGGAACCACCGAGATGGCATCAGGTAAAGGCCGCTCAGGGGAAGGCGGGAGCGGAAAAAACGAAGGAGGAGTGGGCACTGCAGTAGAGAGGGAGCGTGGCACGTGTGAGGGGAGCAGCAGGACGGTGTAAGGCGAGGACAGCTTGTTCTGCCTGATTTGTGACGTCAAAGCGTGCACCCAGGGGCCAGAGATTCTTGAGACGACAACCGCAACCAATGAGTTTTCCACCTGCCACTAGTTGAACGAAATTTCGGGAGAACGAGACTGATGCGCCACCTGCAGTTAGCCGGTCCACAGAGACAAGGTTGGCTTTGAGCTTTGGGGCAAAGTAAACTGTCTGAAGATGGAGAGTCACGAGAGAGGGGTCATCCGGTGCGCGTGGGAGCAGAAGGGAAAGGGAGCCCACGTGCGTGCAGTGCAAGGCAGAACCATCTGGTTGGCTAAGTTTGAGGCGGGATGGGCGAACACTGTGAAGGTGTGAGAGGTTGGAGGTGAGGTGCTGTGTGCAGCCGGAATCAAGAAGGAAATCAGGATGTCCAGTGCTGGTAACAGCATATACAGCCTCCTGGGAGAATAGATCCACGCGTAGAAAAAGTGTACCCAGGGCCAGGATATACAAGAGAAACTGCAGAAGTAAGTTTGTCCAGAAGTGAACCCAACCCCAGCTCAATGCAAAACATGAGACTGGTGGGCGTGGAAAGATGAGGCGACCCACACAGCGCGTGAACGAGTGTGGAGGTGGACGACGGAAACCAGAGCGACGATCGGCTGAGAAGACGAGAGTCGAACCCAAGCAGGCAAGGGACAGACGGAGAAAAAAGGAGGGACAAGTGGAAGGCGCGAGGCGTAGAAGGCAGAAGAGTACATGTATTCTTCAACAAATGACTCTTCCAATTCAATGGCACAGGGTCCAACGAGCATCGCTGAGTCCTTCATCGCTTTCTCTTGCTTCACTTGATTTTCAGCACCTTGCACGCGACAGGCACGACAAGGATTGTGATATCGCTTGCAAGTGTCACACGTACCCCAGCACTGCTCTGTTGTGTGTGTGGAGGCACGTCAGGATCGTCCAGCGGCGGAGCACTTCATGCAGGAGAGTGGATCAACGAGAGATGGGACACCTGGAGAGAGGGAGACAGTCATCTTCATGACAGTTTGGAGCGCATCATGATCACGGCGAATCTTGGCACGGATGTCAGAAAGAAGGTCGTCGCTGGTGAGATCGCTGTCGTGCTTGATGTTGGCGTAGCTGGTCCACATGGAAGTCGACGGAAGTGCAAGCATGACGAGATCAACAAGTATGTCGTCGTCAAGGGGCTTGTTGGCCTTGCGAAGAATGGCTTGATTTTTCTCAAGGGAGTCGAGGCACTCAAGGAGAGTAGCGTTGTCGGCTGCCTTCGTTTGAAACATCTGACGTCGAACCGTGCTGAGAACGTGACGATCGGACTGGCCGAACTGTTTCTTGAGGTGTTGCCAGATGGTGGCAGCAGTGTTGAGGCTGCTGACTTGCTCCTGAAGTTTGGGACTGAGAGCGAGGAGCAGAAGTTCAATCGCCTCGGCGTTGCCTTTTCGGAACTTGATCTTTTCGTCGGGGGAGAGAGCGACCGCAGCTACATCTTTGTTTGACGTATCCTTGCCAGGAGCCGGGTAGGCATCGTGGAATTTGTCCGCATTCGTGAGTATGTCGGGATCATCAAGCTTGTTGGCGGTGTTGGCAATGAAGCAACTCCAGACGGCATAAGAAGGAGAGTTGACGTCTTCCGGATCGCCTGTGAAGATTGGAAGGATGATGCACTTCAAGTCGGTCATCGTTTGCGTGTGCGATTCAGTAGCACTTTGGGCTCATAACCCTGTTGAGAATTGGAGGGAACTGCACACAAGAATGAGATGAAGATTCTCCCACTTATATTGAGGAAGGATGACGAGAGAGAGACATTGGGGGACGGCAACGAGGAAGGAGGGCAGCGTCACAAACCTGCACACGAGAATGAGATGAAGATTCTCCCACACCGTGTGTGACTTGGAAATCAGCATAAAAGAGAAAGAAGAGAATGGACAAACACGTGAGAGTAAAAGGAGCAGAGACAAAGGTCTAAAGTCTAAAAGTCAACAATTATGTGTGGGTAGTCTTTATTCCTTTTTGGGGAAAACCACTTCCAATTAGCTGCTTGGAGTGCCGATTCTGTGGTGGTTTGAGTGATGTGCTCCCTGAATTATCAAAAGACCTGTGTAGCCAACATCAAAGATTCCGTCAATCATTCAAGAAGTCTCTTCAGTCACAAACATACCAAATGCATGGAAGAATGTTACTTTCATCAACTATCCAGAGGTTCCAATTCAATAGAATAAGTCAAACGTTTGTGCAATCTTTTCAGCAGTGAGCCCTCTGAACTATTTTTACCTGCCTCTTACTTACATTGATGGGCCATGGTGCCAAGTTTAATTGCGTGCTTCTTGTGAGTGGATTCCAGCCAATTTACTCGACTCTGGTGATGGAGTTTGTTGCAGACGTGTGGCTTGCAGAATTTGTTGCAAGAAGAAACAACCCTCCTGTGCCTCCAGGGGTTACACCAGCAGTTTATCTCCATCCCAGGTTTTGGAACAGTCTTTCCCCAATGTAGTCTTTTTTCAGATGATGGAAAACCACCGTATGGGGACAGGTAAGTTTCTGTATACATTCACAAAACCTCACTAATTTTTGGGAAAAATCTCAGATCTTAATCCATTTACAACATTGAAAAGGCGTTTACAAGAGGAGGACAACGAAGCAAGTCCCAACAAAAAGCAAAGGTCTGAACCTGGAGATGAAGCTTAGTGTGGGAAAGCACCAGGAAAAAAAATTGTGTTTGAAAGAATGTGAGGAATAGTTCAAAAGATTATCAATAAGTGACATACTGCACCCCCCCAGCAACAACAAAAAACAAAAGAAATAAAAAGTAGTTGTCAGACACAGAAAAAGAAGAGAGAAAGAAAAAAGCAACATGCCCCTTGGTCACCCCCACCTTGTGGTCTGCAAGGTTTGCAAGGTACTTCATCATCCAAAGACTGCACAAAACCATGTTAGGGGCCATTGTTTACCTATTGGCATTCGAATCAGGCAGCACACTCGTGCTGCTCAAAGAGAAACAGGTAATGATCAGATCCGATCATCAATCATTAAAATTGGAACCAGCAGATTCAACAGTTGATCAACCTCTCAACGCTGTTGATCTGGAAGAGGATCATTCGCTCATTTTGCTGGACTGTCTTGATGATGAGATGGATGAAGACATAGTTGACGAGGACAAGGATGATACTGACGAGTCAGACACAAGTTCCACTGGCAGTGACAATGGGGAGACTGAGTCTTACAGCAATTCCTCAGCTGGTGAAAAAAATAGTGAGGATACCGGTAAGTGCTGTGCTTGACAACTTGCTGCTTGTGAGCTATATCCTCAAAATGCAACAGACTGTGACTGGAGTGGAAAAAATCAGGAACTTAATGAGGCGCAGATCTATCATCTTCAGTTGTTTTCTCATGCTATTCGAAATGGAGTCAAACAATCACAATTTGACGAACGTGAGCGTCTGAATGCTAGCCAGATGAAGGAAGGATACAAGCTGACTTCGTCGCGGAGAGTAGTGCGCTTTGCCAAGCGTTTGTCTGGTCTGAGCAGAGAAATATGACAGCCGCATCAAGTCATGTGTCGTCTTTGTGGGCAAGTATGCTGATTTGGAGAGCTGCCCCTACTGCAAGACTGCCAGAAAAGCCAACTCTGGAAAGCCTCAGAACGTCTTCAACTACAATCGGCTCATACCTCAGTTACTTGGCTTCTATCAGAATGCAAAGATGTCCGACCTTATTAGATATCGATCTGATTTTAGCCCAGAGGATGAGAGCACTTACTCTGGTGTCTTTTCTGCCAGCCTCTACAAGACGGCATTGGAGGAAGGGCTCCTGCCTGACCACTGTGACATTGCTTTAGGGCTAAGCACTGATGAGTTTTGCCTGTTCAAGAGGAGAGCTGTTATCTGCTGGCCAATCCTGCTCATCAACTACAATTTGCCACCTGAAGAGCGATACCGTCTGAACACTTTCTCAGCATTGGCATTGTTCCTGGACCTTCGAAGCCTCAAGACATGGATTCATTCCTGTATCTGCTTATTCAGGAGCTGAAGCAGCAGCAAGCTGGTGTTTTGGCTTTTGACGGTGCTGTCCAAGAGCAGTTTACACTACGAGTAGAATATCCGTGCGAACAACTGAGGAATTCTTAACTCAAGCAGCTCAGATTGAGTCTATGGCTCCAGGAGCAAAGCAGGATCAGCAGGAGAAGGAGTACGGCATCCAGGGCACCAGCATTCTGATGGAGCTGAAATCAATAGTGTTCCCAAACTCCTTCATGATTGACTTTATGCACCTTGTCACTCACAACACCTCCAAGTTCTTGCTCTCCTTGTGGAAATATTCTATCAGACAAGGGAAAAGTGAACTTCATCATCTCTGATAAAGACTGGATTGAAATTGGAAAGGCCTGTGCTGCTTCTCAAGCTACAATCCCCTCAAGCATTGTTGGCAAGCTTTCTGATATACACAAATCCGAGTCGTTCTCTTGGCAGAGATGATGCTGGCATAGATTTTGTTTGTTGGGCCAGCACAGCTGGATGGGAAGCTCCCTAAGCCTTATTGGGTGGCGGATTTTGAACGGTAAGGCAATAAACAATGTTTCACTAAACTCAATTGTTCCAAGACTGTACTATCAAAACAATCCAGACCGCATTTCTTTTTTTTTTTTATTATTGTTCCAGGCCCAGCGGGGCTGGCGGGAAGAGAAAGAGCGATCAACGGTGAACCGAAATGGACTACGTCCAGGTATCACCTCAGCAAACCCACCCCATGTGCTACAGACTTACAGGGTCGTCAGGCATCTCCACTGCACATAAAGCCACAATGATCAAAGGAGAAGGGGAAAACACAGAATCAAGAAAATAGAGAAGTGAGTCTGAAGGAGGTCAGTGTAAGAGAGGGGAGCAGCTGTGAAAAGTCGGAGGGTTGGGATAAGTCAGATTAGGCCACAGCCCATGTCAAGATTGCTGCGGGGCTTGGAGCGCTTGTCAGAGGGCTTGATGGACTTTGACTTCTCCCAAGAGATATTGTCGTCACAACAGGGGATCCAAATAAGTTGATGGGCGTCAAGAAGGAGCTGATGGAAAGTGGTGACAAGGGTTTTAAGGACAGAGGCAGCAGGGTTATCACGTGAGAATAAGGAGTCATAAAAGGATTGAGGGATGAAGCCACAAAGGAGGGAGGAAAAATTGATACAAGATTGATGATCAAAGAGAAATTCAGGGCGGGAGAGCCAGTAAATGGGATGGGCTTGGGGAGGAGAGCGACCATGAGGTGCAGGAGGAACAGAGGAAAAAGTTTCGGCAAAGGTGTTGCGAATCATGGCAATGGTGTCAGCAGCTGCAGGGCATTGCCAGACATGCTCTGTGGTTTCCAGAGCGCGGTGGCATCGACGACAGAGCCCGTCAGGGTAGACTTGAGGGTGTCATTGGTGTAGAACTTTTTGGGTGGGCAAAGTGTTGCTGAGGATTTGAAGTTGATACTTGCGACAAGCAGAGCCAGGGAGGGTGCCAAAGAGGGAAGAGGTTTAATTCCAGAGTGGAGAACAAGAATGTGGCTTCCCAATGAACTAGGCCAGGGCTGTGGGTGATGTGGGCAAAGGCTGAGGTGTTCAGAAGTGCAAAATTGTTATGAATCACCCTCTGGAAACCTCTGGAACCTTCTAGAACATTCCTTCATGGAACCTTGTGGAACCTTCTGGAACCTTCTTTGCTTTCCTGGCTTGTCTTGTTGTCATTGGTATCATTGGTATCATTGTATTACTAATTGCTCTTTCTGATACTTTCTTTGAGTCTTGACAAGGAAGACTCTCAAAAGGTATAAAAGGGGGATGGGGGACCTGTCCCATCCCTCAAGTGAATTATTGTTTCCAATACAATCATCACTCCTCTCAGTTCCTTGTCTGCCTTGTCCTGTCCTGCCCTGTTCCTGACAAAAATGGTGAGAGAGACCGGAGTCGCAGTTGTCGTCGAAGTTGGCCCAAGACCAGGGTATTTGAGATGAAGGCGGTGGTTTGAAAGGTGCGATTGGACAAGTCAAAACTGGTGGTGGCAGGTCTTGGGTAGTGGTGGAAAAGCCAAGAACGTCATTGTTCATAGTGAATGAATCATCTTTCCATAAGAACAAAGAATAAAGTCGATTGTCTCCTTCTTCAATATCCACCCTCTGATCATCTTGAGGTGGGTGCGCCAGCTCCCATTCTTGGAGAATGGGCTCCCATCACCATTTTTCCTTGTCTCTTGTTTCAATCCCCAACACCTTTGACAAAAACTGGTTTCCAGAACTCCCATTCTTGAAAAATGGGAGCACCCAACACCATTTTTCTTGCCTCTGGTTTCAATCCCCACTCCCTCCAGAAATGTCTGGTCCCAGAGCTACCATTTTGTTAAAAATGGTACCTACAAATCCGTTTCTGATGCAAAATGGAACCCAGTGCTCCCATTTGCCCATACCCTCAACGTCAATGTCATGTCCATCCCCATTACTTCCTTTGATGGTTACAACTACGCAATCACCGTTTTTTGCGAGAGCAGTTGTTTCTCTTGGGACATTCCTATTGCTCACAAGAGCGACAGCATTACCGTTTCTAATATGCCTGTTCTCTTTCTTGAGAAAATGGAGGGACATAAAGTACAAGTCATTCAATTGGATTCTGGCAAGGAGAGCTTCTCTCAGACCTTCAAGTCCTTCTGCGACCCGCATGGAATTCAGCTCATAACCCTGCTGCATCAGGCAAAGTGCTACCTGCTGACAGCGCCCCTGTTGTGCAAGATGTACTGTTTGTGTGAGCCTGACAAGGACTTAGACAATAACAATATCCAGTCAGTTTACGAGTCTGACTCTGACAATGAAGACAGACTCCATTACACCTTCAACGTCAACTCCAACTCGATCAAAGTATCCCCAGACACATATAAGGATCCACTGACACATGAGGAGGCCACGGCATTGCCTCATGCAGAGCAGTGGAAGGAGGACGAAGGGTACGAGCTGGATATGCTTCGCAAGATGGGAGTCTTTGTGGAGTCAGCAGCTCCACCTGATACCAACATTGTCAGCCGCAAGTGGGTCGACAAGCTCAAGTTCAAACCTGACAGCACCATTGAGCAGTTCTGTGCTTGACTTGTTGCTTGTGGATCACTTGTTGAGGAAGGACTTGTGCAAGTTGAGTATCTCTACTCGATGGACCAGCTTGCAGACCTCCTCAGCAACCACAAGGATGTGACATGGTCTACAAGGGCCAGACTCTACTTGGACTGGTTGACTCAACTGAGAAACCAAGATGATACCTGCAATGTCACAAGAAAATCCTGGAGACAATATCAAAATAACATGAGGAACATATTCAAAAAAGAGTATCAAGAAGAAGGAATGGAAAAACTCGAACTACACTGCGGCGTGGAGGGCGCAGCTGGTGCACAAAGGGAAATCAGCAGATTAGGCACAAGGGGAGGGGGAGGCACTGGACAACCTATTCTTTACCTTTTGCCTTATTTGCCTCTTCATGTATTTCACTCCTACCCTTTTTGAAGTTCACTCCTCAGAAGCATTATCGCAGATAATTTCCCTTCCTTTCCCTGCCACAGTTTTCCCAGAGCAGCCAATTGATTTGGGTTTTTCATCCAAGCAGGGGCTTCAAGCACTCTTCCCCAGTTTCTTTTCTCTGGAGGATTTTGTTTGAAGTCTAGGAAGGGTGTGTGCAAGGGGGAGTGTTGGAATATGCCACTGCACGTGATAATCAAAAGTAAGAAAAAAGAAAAAAATTTCTGTGTTTGATCCCATCTCCGTCTCGCCCCCGTCACTCATCCCTCGTCGTCCCGTCGCCCCCGTCGTCTGCCAATCACCACCCGGATCTCAACAGCTACATCTCTGTCCAAGTCGTTCTTTTTCTGCGTTTTTTTCCTTTTTTCTTTCTTCCTTTTTTTCCCCTGACGGACTTGGCCGTTTCATTTTCTCCTTCGCGGCATCCCCTGTCAGGGGAACTCCTTTCCTCTAATCCGGGTGTATTCTACTCTTTGAACTTACAAAAAATAATAATTAATTAGGTGGGTGTGGGGTAGCCTGTCAGGCACCCCATCCCCAGGCAGTCAGTCAGTCTCTGTTAGTCACCAAAAAAGAAAATATGTTGGGAAAACCCTGGCACACCAGGAACTTTTAAGACAAAAGTAGTAAAAGTGGCCCAATAATAAAGACACGTTAGCCACAAATACACTTTGATAACGCCTTGGAAACTAAAGAACTGGGAATAGTGATGGGGGTCCTGATCCTTACGGTTTTTTTGACAGGTATGCTTGTTTTTGTGAATAAAATCCCTATACTTCATCACTGAGACCTTGGTGTAGCCTCACAAGAGGCTTGAACCAACATCAGTTTTTTGATTTTGTTCGTGTTTGAAGACTGTTTACAGATCTCATACATACTGTTCAGAACTTCCACAACACCACCTGAGAGATATATTGAATGTAAGTTCAAAGAGTAGAATCCACCTGGATTAGAAGAAAGGAATTCCCCTGACAGGGGATGGCGCGAAGGAGAAAAATGAAACAGCAAGTCCGTCAGGGGAAAAAAAGAAAGAAAGAAAAAAGGGAAAAAAAATCTCAAGTCGAAAAAGAACGACTTGGACAGAGATGCAGCACGCTAATTCTTGGTCTTGGGGGCCGGCTGTTTGGCTGCGTTCTTTGCCATGGCTGCCTTGTTTTTTTCTGATAGAGAGAGAGATAGAGAGTGAGAGTGAGAGTGAGAGTGAGAGAGAGCGAGAGAGAGAGAGTGAGTGAGTGAGAGTGAGAGAGCGAGAGTGAAAGTGAGACAGAGACAGAGACAGAGACCCAGAGAGAGAGAGAAGAGACCGAAGCCAAACCTTGTAGTCAAAAGATCCGTCTGCTTAATTTACGCTGTTTTCGCAAACTCCTTGTTCATTTCAGAAACCCTCCTTTGGCAATGAGACGTCGCCCTGCAGCGCAGCTTCGCCTTAAGTGGCGCCGGCTTCGAGAGGTCTGCGTACGCTGGGTTGTCTTTTGTGATGAGTTCGCACGCTGCGATGGGGATGTTCAGTTTGAACAGGACTTCCTGTGATTGGATTACTTTCTTGCTCTCCTCCTCGCCGAGCTTCATCAAATCAATCTGAGAGCATGAGATGTAAATCGCTGCATCTGAAGAGGGTTTGTTTGCAAAATGACGCGCCCTTTCTCACTCTAAACACACCACTTCCGCCATCGTAATCCTTCGCAACGTTCTGGTCTGAGCTGGGCGAGATATAAGGTGAAGGTTCCCGTGGTCGTTTCCGACGTGAAATTCTTGGCGATCGGTTACTCCGTAAGGGCAACCTTCAGCGTCGAGTCAGTACGAGAATAGAGCCCAAATTGCAGCATCGTCAAAATGGATGACTACGTACAATTATCTGGTTCGACTTCGTCGCCATCTTCGTTTTTTTTTTTCTCATAGGTGGCTTACGAAGCTCGCCGACAACGTGGGAGCAGCGGCGGCAGCAGCGGCGGCAGCAGCGGTGGCCGCTGTGTTGCTGGTGGACCCCGTCCTCGAGAAGACGGCGGCGACGAGGGTGAGAATGATTGTGGTGAGCAGCGGGGAGAGAGAGAGTCGTCTCATTTTTATTTTTTATTTTTTTGTCGACTTTTTGTCTTGGTTAACTTTTGGCAAGAGCCCCCTTTTATTTCACAGAGAGACAGAGAGAAATAGAAATTTTTCAGAGAGAGACAGAAAGGAGAGGGCAAGACCAAGGCAACAGAAAGAGACACACAGACAGAAACTCATTTGAAATGCGAGCAAGAGAGCCAGACACACACGCGGCCAGGTGATGTCTCCCTGCTTACTGGAAAGCTTGAAGAAGGGAGTGGAAAAGCGGAAAGGGATGATGCCTTGTTTTGTGTATTCGCCCCCCGCCCCTTCTTGCCGCTTGTTGGATTGGTAGAAAACGCACAACCAACGCACTCGCTCTCCCATCATCCCAGCTCCCACAATTGAGCAAGAAGCAGGCAGACACGCCCTCATCAAACCTCTAGAACCTTGAACCCAAACGATGAAGGTCACGATTATTCTCTTTCTCTCTTTCTCTCTCTGTCTCTCTCTCTCTCTCTCTCTCTCTCTCTCTCTCTCTCTCTCTCTCTCTCACTCTCTCTCTCTCTCTCAATCCCCACCCCGCACATCAAGGAAAAAGGTTTGTGAAATCTTTGTCTTCCTCACCTCACCAACCCTTGTCAACCCAGCCAGACCATGGCGCCCGAGTCACGGCCCCTCATACGTTACGTTTCCGCACCGCCACTGTCGTTCGCGCCCGACGCCCTCGAGCCGCACTTTTGCAAGGAGGCCATCCTCCACCACTACCACAACGTGCACATCCCAATCGTCGAAAAGCTCAACGCCCTGCTCAACGACGACCACGTCGTGGGCCGTACACGCCGCGTCTTTGGCGACGACTACTCACTGGACCCGACAGACTTTGCCCCCTTGGTCCTAATCTTCAACCACATCTCCTATGATGTGGTCTTGGACTATGTCCGTCTTGCCCTGCTGCATTGGCTCATGTGGAAGTCCATGCGTCCCAACAAAAGCACCGATGCAAACAGGCCGACGGGCATCGTCGCATCGCTGATTGATGCGAGCTTTGGGAGCTACGACGCTTTCAAGGCGAAGCTGATTGACGTTGGTCAGGCGGCGCCGCCATGCTGCTTTATTATGGTGGTGCAGAAGAAGAGCGGCCAGCTGGATGTTCATGGGGAGCGGTGGAAAAACCTTGTTTCCCGTGAGCTCTTGTCGATGCCATGCCGCTATCTCACCGATGTTCATTTTCCTTTTTTTTTCGTTTTTTAGGGGAAACCCCCTCACTCCTTGTGTGCGATATGTGGGAGCACGCACACCACATGGACTACCTGGGCGATCGGTGGTCTTACCTCAACGGTTTGAAAGATAACTCCTTCCCCCAAACTCTTCCTTTGCTTCGAGTTTGCTCGCTTCTTTCTTTCTTCCGGGGAGATAGGGGGTTCGCAACTGAACTCACACCGCTCCACCGCGAACAGCTTGGCTCAAGGTCGCGAACTGGGAATTCGCCGAGAGCAGGATCAAGTGAGTCGGGCGTTTTGCTTTTGTACCTGGGGGAAATGGACGTAGAGGAGCACTGACTTTCTCGACTTGGCAGGAAGCGTTCAATCGACCCTGAGCCGCGATCAAACCTGTGAAAGCATGATCGTTTCTCCATTGAAGAAAGTCATCGTTTGGTCATGAATTACCAGGTGAGGAGGCCGACCCTATTCAACCAACTTGCCGCCCACTTGAAGATTCCTCATTATTAAAACAAAATTAAGTCAGATGGGCTGGTTGCACCACCGTCGAAGTCGTCCGGTTGGAACACTCGACAATATTGATACTTTCCCGTAAAACAAGAAGGACTCTACTTTTTTCCTGTTCGCATCTCATCGGGTCGTTTTCGCGCTTTCCCCTCCTCCTCGCCAAACAGAGCAACAATAACAGTAGAAGAGACGAAAGAGGAAACGACACCGTAAAACCCTCGGGGAATCCGAGAAAACCTGGGAACTCCAAAAAAGTGGAGAGAAAAGTTTGAGGTGCGAGTATTTTGGACTGTTGGCGGGGTGCAGGAAAGTTTTGCGAGAAAAAATTCGACAGCGGAACAAGACGGAGCAGAGGAATCAGAGGGAAAAACGCCCTCTCCTGGCTGACTCTGTCATTCAATCTGGGCTCGCAAAAATGCATTTGAAAGCTCTGATTCTCCTCTTCCAAACAAGCCATCACGGAGCTCTCTACGTTGTCCCTACGGAATCTGATTGATTGCTGAAGTCAAAAACGCTTCCTCAACTTTGCGTGACATCATTTCAATGGGGAGAAGTGATCAGAGAACGCCCTTACACAATTTGCCGCTTCTGCTCTTTCCATTGATACCTAACGCACCCTGCTACGACGCCTACACAGGGGCTACAAGCAATTTCGATAAGGGGGGTCCAAAAGTCAGACTACCACTACCTCCAACCATCATTTTGTCCTTTCTTGTGTGACAAAGTCACCCCAGCAGCACACCAAATTGCTTTAAGTTCTCTCTATTCATTTCTCCAACACTCCCCTGAAGTTGCAGTGAAGGCGACGTCGTGAGTGGAGGCAGTGTTGCAAGAAGGTTGAAGGGTCGAGGAACCAAGGCTTGAATTGAGAACTTGTACAAGGGAGCGAGCGTAGCAAGCGATCAAGGGCAAGTGGGTAAAGAGAGCTTGTTTTAGACAGGGACTGGCAAATTGGAGTGAGTGTGTCCTTTTTTCAATAAGAAAACTCTGCCCAAATTATACTCCTGCAGGGAGGTTGACCTGTTTTCCTGTTTTGCCTATCTGAACAAGTTGCAAACTGCTCCAGACAGGACTTTGCTCTGGGGAGGTGTTGTAAACCCCTTCCCACAGAGGGTGATTTGAAATATTCAGAGCATTTCAAATCAACCAAGCTCTGTGTGGAGCCCAGTGTGCAAGCACTAGTCTCCCCACAGAGAGGGGAAAATGAATTGAAATCTTCAGGAACATTTCAAATCAACCAAGGTCTGTCCAGAGGTCTGTGTCCAGTGACCAGTCTTCCCACAGAGGAAAGATGATTTGAAATCATCAGGGGCATTTCAAATCAACCAGTCCCTGGTTCAACATTGGTTCAGACAAAGTCAGGTGACCTGGGGCTGCTGTGAGCTGCCCCAGTTCAACATTTCTCTGAACCCATTGAGTGTGATTCTAATCGCATTGTCCTCACCAGCAAAGCCTAGAAAAGCAAAGCTAGAATCACTGCTGTCTTCACCTAACTCTTTTTGTTGGATTCAGATTAGGCCTTTCTGCTTACCTGACTTAGTGTAAGTTGCATCAGCAGCGGCGATGAGGCCACTGTCGACATAGGAAGCTGGCTTCCAAGGCTCAAATCTCAACATCCCCAAGGGAAAAAACCACCAAAACTTCAATTCTCGGCCTGAAATTCGGCACACAGTTGCTCTTCAACAGTGCCAACTTGTTGTTCCGATTTCAGAATTTTCCATCCATCTATCAGCTTGCAACAAGCATTTGTGTGCAACACACATTTTCTATTCTGGACCATTTCTCCATCAAGTAGAGTATCAAACAACTCCTAGAGTCACTATTTGTCACAGCTGGACTGTCGAGCAACTCCTCCAAATTTTCCAGCTACTGGTTTTCTCCTTCAACAGAATCATCACTACGCGCAACACAATGTCGTCCAACCTAAACTCGTTTGTTGGCATGTTCACTGGCAAGATGCTGACGGAATTCAATGACATTATTAGCAACCTTCAGATCAATGTTATTGGTGAAAAGGGAATTCAGGACCTAATGCAGACAGACCTATTCCCTCGTGAGAGACCTTTCTGCAACAAGGAGGCCTACCATACATACGTCACACACCTACCCAAACATCAGTGGGACGGATGGCATTTCTGGTTGCACTGTCGAAATGGTGGGCACAGCACACCAGAGCCAAAGGCTGGTGAAAAACTCTCACCAAACTATCTCTATGTACCGACTGTCGCAGAGCAAGCTAATGCTGGACCAGTTGTGGCTGTTGAAGCAACTGTCAAGTACCGGATTCAGCATCACATCATGACTTCATCAGAGTTAATGAATGCTGTGCTGAAGATGCACGCCACCTTCATCAAGGAGAATGAAACAGCTCAGTCAGCTTTGATGATCAGGCTTCCAGAGACCTTGCACTTGTGTGAGACTATACTCACTCCTTTGACCCTGGGATCCAGCCCCTAGAGTGAGGGAAAGCAAATAACAGGCTAAACCAACTTTATCGGGCTGTTGTCTAGGGGGTGTTTCAACCCTACTACTTGCCCAGTCCACAAAGTATCCCTACAGATCTGTCGTACAGGGGTCTCAAACACAAAGAATGAGCATTCAGAGGGACAATCCTCTGAGGGATCGGTCCTGGAGCACCAATTACTCGCGTGGCTGCAGGCTGATGCGAGGGGAAACGGAAGGGCACTCCCAAGGGAAATGGGGTTTTTTATCTCAGGAACCTAATCTCAAATACAGCAGGAGCGGTTAATAGTGACGGGACAGACAGGGCGCGACCTAGCGCCCCTTGTCGCAGACGGTGCTGCAGGAGCCCTTGTTGTCGCAAGCAACGAGGGGGAGAGAGAGAAGGGAGTCGACTATGTAGGGGTCGGAAGGACGCCAGCAGGAACTCGCACGCAGAAACACCTGCGATCGTACACGCACCCTGCCGGGCTGCGTCGGCACAATCATTCAACCGACAGGCTTCATCGCATCGCACTCGTGCTCACACATCTCACTCTCACACGTGCTTAGGACTGGACTTCGAATCCCCGTTCGTCATACGTTCCGCACCTGGTTGATCACTGTCACACAGGATTGCAATGATCTATTTATTTTCCACCCTTCTTTGCAGGAGCTGTCCCAGCGGCGCTTGGTTTAGGCTTCCCTCCACCCTTTTGCCATCGGCTGCGACGGTTACTCCAAATGCGCAATACAACGCTGGTGGGCCATTCAATCTCTGCTTCCTTTTTCACTGGTCTCCGCCCTGAGCCGTCCAGAGCCTGGGCCTCAGCCCGTACAAACTGCGAGCCCGTGCTCGGAGACAGCGACCGTATTAGATCAAACACGTCGGTCACTGTCGTGCCAGGCTTGAGGGACAGCCCCGGTGCGGCGCGGTTTTCAGAGGGACGCTTTCCCTCGGCGGTCCGTGAGGCCTTGGCGAGTCCCGCTCCCTCGGCCAGCTGCCGCTCCACCAGGCTCAGGTCACGGAGCAGCTGAGTCGTCTCGGCGTCCGCGCCGTTCCCGTCCTCCGCTCCGTCGTCATCTTGCTCGTCGTCGTTGTCCTCGCCGGGCTGGTGGTCAATTGGTGCCGAGCTCCCGTTGTTGCCCACGACCGCCTGCAGTGTATCAAGGTCTTTGACGGGAAAGCATACCACGGGTGGCCTCAGCATCACCGCCGTCGTGAGGGCTTTGAGAACACCCGTCGATCCATATGCCGCGAGAACTCGCTCCGCCCGCGCCAGTTCCGCAGCATCCAGGCCGTCGCCACCGACCACAATTAACCCAAACCCGCCGTCCCCCGGCGTATACACCAGCTTCCCTGCCCTCGCCTGTGCTTGAAGCCATGCTTCAGCCGCTGCGCATACCGGCACCGCCTCACCGCCCTCGTCGCGCAACGCCCGCGCCGTCCGGGCCACGCGCTCGGCGGCGCCCGGAAGATCCACCTTGTTCAGGACGACAAGCATCGGGAACCGGCGGCGCAGAAATACATCGACAACCCGCTCCGCAGCGCGAGGCCAAGCCCACGCTGTCCGCGCGGCCTGCGGTGCCAGAGTCGCTGGGTCGCCGATCCCGGCCTCCCGGACGCACTCGTGCACCAGCGCAAGAGGACACTGGTACCCCGTAAACAGCCCCGGCAGTCGCGACGGTCGTTTCATCACGCCGTCCCACTTGCGCTCAAGGTTTCCGAGTACCCAGCGACGCAGCTCTTCGGCGATCCATCTGACGTCGTGCAGTGGATCGGTCCGCTCGCTGTCCGCCCCGCCGCCGCCGGCGGCATCCGTGTCGGCTGCCGCGGCATCGAGATCGGCTGACAAAATGTTGCCGTCGTCATCGCTAAGGCCCGAGCCGTCGACGACGTGCAGCAGAACGTCCGCGTCGCACAGGTCGTTCAAGAACGCGTTGCCCCGACCTCGTCCTTCGCAGGCGCCCGGAACCAGTCCCGCGACGTCCTTGATCCAGCACGGCATGAGCCATCGCGTCTGTCGGTCGCCGTGTCCAAGTTGCTCATTTTGTTGCTGTTGTTGCACGTGCAGCTGTGTCGGTACCCACTCAGCCGGAAGCTCCCACCATGCGCCCGCACGCTGCGGATCGATGGTCGTAAACGGGTGCGGAGCGACCCGCGCTAGCGGCGACCGAGCGGCCGCGTTGAAGAAAGTGGATTTTCCGGCCGATGGCTTGCCTATCAGTCCGATGGTATGCCGCCAGTGGCCACGGGAGGATTTCGATTTGAATGGCTGGGCCGTTGAAGAAGCTGTTGTGACTGAGAGGTCCTCCTCTTCTTGTGCAGTGTCGCCTTCCAGCGTCCCTGAATCGCAGGAAAGACCGTCGATGGGAGCCGCATCGGTCAAATTGAAGGGCTCCTCCTCTAAAAACTGAGTGACGGCTGACGCTACAGAGTACAACATCGGAGCCCCCAGCGACTCAGCTATCACTTTTTGAATAAGGCTGTTGGCGGCGGCACTGACGTGTGATGGGAATTCGCGCATGCTGAGGTTGTGTTCCAGATAAATGTGAGGAATCGTGGAAGGGTAAGTCTGTTCAAATGTAGAAGGCTCAGTTAGACGACCCCGTTTGGACCGAACAAGGCAAAATGTTACCGGTCCAATACGGGCAATTAGATGAAACGAAGCGCCGGCCCAAGGGCAACCGTCTCCAGCATCGACGCGCTGCGGTGCTATTCTGATCCTCCATACGGTAACTCCAAACCCACTTTCCTCGTTGCCAAAGCCCTGGGCGACGCCCGCAACGTTCGTTGCATCTTTCGCGACAGCGGCGGATCCCGCGGTCGAGGTCGCGAAGTCATCACCGAAAATCGCTGCTAGCGCCTCGGCCTCCTCCACCTGGGACTCTCGAAGCTCTTCCCGCACGGACATTCCAACATCGACGACCCACGAAGCGAGCTGCTTTAGGTCGGCTGAGCGCCCTGGTACCACATGTCCTTGCCCGTGACGCAAGAAAGCTGGGTCCGGGAAACAGAGCCTCTCCACCCATGCCTCCGACTCAGCTGGAGGGACTAGGGTGTCTTCACTGCCGAGGACGTGCAGCGTTCTGAGATATGGTGGCGGGTTCACACCGGGGAGGGCAGGGATGTGGTCACAGAGTGTTCGGTTGGGGCATCCGACGATCACGGCAAACGAAATGGGAAATAGCTCAGGCAACAAGCATAGCACCGACGCCATGAGGGCCCCAGCACTGTTTGTTGTTTGGAACGATGAGGAGAAAGGTTGGATTTCATTATCGGACCGTTTCGTTGTGGAAAGGATTCGGCCAAACAAACCTGAACCCGATCACGCCGTCGAACGGGCCGTAGCGCCTCCACACGTTCTTTAGGTACTCGACACTCTTGCACACGCACGTCTCGGACGGTTCGTCCAGCTCTCTCCCATCGGGAGAACTGTCTGCGTGTTGCGGTCTTGTCGACGCAAACCACGAGCGCATGGCGATCTGGTTGCCGGGTGCCAGAGGGAGAACTATTGGCCCGTCAGGATAGACGTACGACACTGACCCGCTGCGCACATCCGGAAGGGATGCGGCAGCAGCGGCGGCAGCAGCGACCTCGCCTTCAAAGCTGGTGCCGCCACCGCTGCTGCCGCTACGCTTTGAGCTTAGTCGCTCGCGAAACACATCGCCCGTCTGTGAAGATCCATGCAAGCAGAGGATGCGCATTTCTCAAACGCCAAACAAAGAAAGGAATGAAAAAACACCATTTTTGCGTGAAGGTAATAAATTGGTTGATCTCCGAGGGGCAGTCACTGCAACGGCTCAACTAGATGCACCAGTGACCTTCCCCTTAGCGCCTATCGGGTTACACTCTGATCGCGTGCAAAATCCTTAAAATAACAGACATCCAGTGTTGACTCCGGCTTTTGACCTCGCACTGTCCCGAGGCTCCTTGTAGACTTTGTAAAAGT
Organism: Zopfochytrium polystomum; assembly: GCA_025765615.1. Lineage (NCBI taxonomy): Eukaryota > Fungi > Chytridiomycota > Chytridiomycetes > Chytridiales > Chytridiaceae > Zopfochytrium > Zopfochytrium polystomum. Next base: position 71,251 of record JAIVFJ010000199.1, on the reverse strand, counting down.
GGAAGCAATCCATCAGTGTACCAAGAGAGATGACGATTGGGGGGTCTAAAATGTCGAGGCCCAAGGATTGGCGCTCCAAGATCTTGCAATGCTTCGTTGAATTTGGACGTTTGACACTTGCGAGCCTTCGCACTTGGATAATCCAGGCGGTTGGAAGGCCGTTTCTGTGCTCGATGCGACATAAATGAAATGCCCTCTGCCTCTTGCCTTACTTGTGACATAGCCGAATTCCCTGGTCCAACGAGGCATTTGCCGCTGATACCCAATGAGCCAAAGATTATATAAAGGCGACGGATGTTTGCGGCCAACTCCGGCGAATATATTGTTATCAATTTTGCCGAAGTAAAATGCTCCTTGAATCAAAATTCAGTCAAGAGGGAGCGTGTGGGAGTTCATGCTTGCACTTCTCTGCGTTGTTGTCGTCGTTGTCGTCGTTCTGAAAGGACAACTTGTAAGAGAAAAATCAATCAAAGAGAAAAAAGTTGAACAACGAATCCCTGCGTCGCAGCACACGACACAATCTCCGTGGGCTCTCACGGAGTTAGCAGCAGCACTCACACGTTATCAGCACTACTTCCATCAGGAGAGCGAACGGCCAGCGCCAGGGCAGGATCGGGTGAAGTTGCAGACGACGAGATCGACTGCAGCAAAATTGGAGTGACAGATCACACAGCTGTTGTCAATCACAACCGCGTCGTTGTGATCAGATCGCCACAAGGAAAATCTACTGATGATGATGACGGACAAGGAGTACGAAAATATTCTGGAGTTTGAGGCGTCAACAGACAACTGGCCTGACTTCAACCGGCTATTCACAACTTTTTTGGAAGTCAAGGAAATGCTCTATGTCGTAGAGGGTGAAAATGACACATACACAGGTTCTGATGATACTGTTAAGGCTGCATATGTGGTGAATGCGCTGACAAGAAAAAAGCACGACACACAAGCTCAAAGCTGGCTACTTGGAAAGCTACCAAGGGCATCTAGAGACCTATTAAGCGGATGCACGACTGCCTACAAGATGTATGAACACCTGAAGGAGGTCTACGCAACGGTTACTGTGTCAACAACTATGAATACATTGGAACAACTGTTGTCGCCAAAGTACGACAATGGCTTGCACTGTTGAAAAATACTCCGAGTATTAAGTGGAACAGAAACATGGTGTCAACAGTTTTCCTCCTCCTCCTCTGCTCAAGCAGATAATATAGGAGAGGTTTTTACCCTGTGCCAGTCACGCTTGCCTAGCAACTATTACAGCGTGTATATCATCATCATGTATCAATAATTCATAACAGAGTTTTTTTTCTCTTTCTCTCCAAGTTGGGGAGGAGGACCACCCACAAACACACATCTCCACTTCATTCACTCCTTCCACTCACTCACTCAGAGTAGACTGTTTACAACCCGCGCAAGGACTGCAGAGTGCAGCAGGAAAGGACCAAAGCAAGGTGATGAACTCACCAAAGCTAAGAGCAAAGTGAACGCGTCAGATGCATGCAACGCTTTCACAGTGAAGTCGCGAGGACCAAGCAAGGATGTTTGGTCACATGACAGTGGTGCGCTATACCACCTCACAAACGACCCCTGTTTCTTCATTCCGGGCACCTACAGGGAAATGTCAGACAAGGTCACTATTGGAAATGGAAAACCGCTCAAGATTGTTGCTGAGGGGAATGTTGTATTTGACTCAACAATTTTGTCAGGAAAAACGGTGGAAGTCACACTGCTGGGAGTACAATACTGCCCCAACATCACAGCCAATCTAGTATCCCACACACCTCTCACCCTTGCTGGCCTTGAGTTGCATGGGAAGGGGGAACGTATTGCCTATCAGACGAAGAATGCCAAAGTACTCGTTCGGAAGCTTGTTGGACGAAAACTGGTGATGCAGATAACTGCTAGAGGCATGCGACACCTTCAAAGTCAACAAGCAAGGTTCTGTTGACACCAGACATCCAACATCGGCAGCTGTGCCACGCATCGCATGATGCGGCAAAGCAGCTTGCTGGAATGGAAGATGGATTTGAGCCCATTGCACCAGAGTCAGATTGGCTATGCGATGTGTGTCAGTGAGCAAAGCTTACACACCTATCATTTCAACGATCCAAGAACCCCAGAGCACAGCGTCCGCTTGACCTGGTCCACATGGATTTCACACCAATCAAGGCAAAAAGTGTTGAAGGCGAGGAGATGGCTCTAGTCCTAACAGATGACTTTTCTGATCTGAAGGTAGCCTTTGCCATGAAAGGGCTGGTCGGGGAGGCGATACTGGCCAATTTTATGCTGGGGCTCCAATGGGCAGAGCAAGCATGCGACTGGACGCTGAAAGCTATTTGGTGCGACAATGCAAAAGAATTCTACCTGGGGTGGTTTGCAGACAAGATGAAAGAAATTGGAGTCAAACTGCAAGCTCCTATCGCTTAAGAGCATGAGCAGAATGGAAAAGCGGAAATTGTGAACAGGAATTTGTTGGACTGAGCACGCTTGACCCTGCTCGATGCTCAGATGGATAAGAAGTGGTGGCCTCATGCACTAGCCACTGCTGTTTACGTGAGTAATTGATTGCCTGTAAAGGGACTCTCTCTCACACCTATTGAGGTATTCACTCAAATCAAACCTGCCTTGGCGAGGCTCTGGGTATTTGGAGCCTGGGGATGGGCTTGCTATCCTGCCGAGCATTTGACTGGCAAGAACAAGTTGAATGAGCGGAGTCAGGTTGTGTGCGTGCTATCATACACCACAGGAGCACCATAGCAAGCGCATATGGATGCAACAAGACTGTGAGCGTACTCAGCGAGAATAAGCAGCATGTGATTTCCTGGAACACAAGAAGAAAGGAAAGAGAGCAAACTTTGCTTTCATTTCTGTTGCAGAGGTCAAATGTGACCCTGAATGGAAGAGTTGGAAAGCTGCTATGGATAAGCAGATGAAAACACTTGACGAATATGGGACGTGGACATTGAAACCACTCCCACCAGGTCACAAACCTATTGGGTCAAAGTGGCACCTGGAAACGCAGAAAGACGCAGATTGAAACTTGTTGGGAAGGCGAGGCTGGTTGGGCAAGGATTCAGCCAGATTTATGGACTTGATTACACTGAGACATACTCACCGACAGCACAAGCGCCGACCTTTCAGCTGATGCTTGTACAGGCTCTGGAGTTTGACATGGATATTCACCAAAGTGATATTTGAGCAGCTTACTTGAACAGACTCATGGATGAGGAAGTCTATATGGAACAGCCAGATGGATACGAGGTATTTGGGCCAAATGGGGAGAAGCTCTATTGCCTATTACAGAAGGCCCTGTATAGGACAAAACAGGCCAGGCGTACAAGACCACTTGCAAGTGGTTAGAGGAGAATGGATTCCAACCATCAAAGCACGACCCTTGCCTCTTCCTAAAGGGAGCTAGGGAATCCAGACTTTATGGCAGTCCTATTGTTTGTAGATGATATGCTGACATTCTATTATGTCTCTGCAAAGGCAGGAGCTGGAAGGAAACGACAGTGTTTATGAGGAGGACCCGGAAGAGGTCCATCCGACAGACCACTTCGGCTGAGAAGAAAACAGAGCCCGTTTTGAAGTTTTGAAGATGCACGACAGGAGATTCTTCGCTATCTGACGCTGGATCCCCTGCTGGCGTCATATCATAATCTGATAACTGTCAGCTGCCTCTCGGAAAAGCCAATGAGATTGATCGTTTCGATCGACCAGAATCGTCTAGGCGCTAACAAACTGAACAGTTGCCGGGTTAATTTCAACTGATTTGGAGTTCTTTCTCCCGTTCACAAGGTAGGCGACTATCCGGCGTGCTTTTAGTCCTTTGAAAACTGAGGTTTGGAAGGCCTGGAAACTTCTCGTTAGTTCGGCAGCGATCTCTCGATGCCATTTTAGTTCTCGATGGATTGAGGTATTCGAAGGTTTTGCATTACTTCCTCGCAATTGTTGGCCAGGACCCGTGCCCGAGGATTCGTTTTCATATGGCCCGTTGTCTTGCGGAATACGCTCTACTTGCATCCGGGGAAGTGCTCAACATTCCCCCAAAGACAAAGGAGCAAGACAACGAAAATGTTGATGGGCTGGGTCAGAATGCCAGGCCAGAATCTTCAGCCTTGTTCAACGAAGAAGCCTTAGCCCGCCGCCAATCGGAATGGAAGCAGTTGAGAAAGAGACTGGTTGCTGATACCGCGCTAGGCAGCAAACTGTGGAGACTACTGATGTGAGTAAACCGAGTGGATCAAAAGGAATGTTATTAATTCGAAGTAATGTTATGTAGAGAGCATCCCGACCGGAAAGTGAAAGCATATTTGCTTAAGTTCGCGGAGGTGTTGTACGATCCTTACGTACCACACCTCCACCTCCACCTCCACCTCCACCACCCCCACTTGCCACCACCACGGCTTCCGTCACCAACCCCACCCCTTCACCACATTCCCCCTGATCCCGTTTTTGACACTCTTGTCGTTGCTGCGGCTTCGGCGCCAGTTTTCACGCAACCAGAGAAACGAACCGAAGAAATCGACGTCACCACCCTTGACTTCCCACAACCTACTCCACCTATCATCAACAAGCCCACTTCACCCCCACCACCGCCAATCAAGCCGAAATTAGTGTTGAATGTCTTGCCAACGAGCCTTCCGGACAGTGGAAAACAACAGGTTTGTAAGATTGTTTAGCGAAGTGTTGTAAGACACATAAACTAGGTCGATGAGAAAATGCCGAAGCGTGAGGAGCTCATGGCTCTTGACGAAATTTTCTCACCAATTCTGGACATTGATAGTCCCACAATTCAGCCAGTTCTGGACTCACCTGAACACTACTTTCGAGCTGCGTGATGTGGGCAGGCTGGAGCGCTACATTGGTATCTGTGTGCAACAGGACTGAGAAGAGGGGGAGATTTGATTGAGGAACTCATTGAATTTCCATGAGTTCCTGACCAGATTGGAATGGAGGATGCCAGTGGGATACTCTGATTCCAACTTCGCCTCTGACAAAGTGTCTGCAAAGTCTGTCTATGGATTTGTACTCTTCCTCAGAAACTGTGCTATTAGCTGGAGGAGCAAACATGCAGCCTCGGTTGCAACTTCGACAACAGTGGCAGAATTGGAGGGCCTCTCGGAGGCCATGAAGGAAGCAATTTGGTTGCGCAGACTGTTGGGGGGAGATTGGTCTCCCTGATTCAGGGCCAACCACTATCTACGAAAGCAATACCTCAGTCATTAAGACAGTGACAGGGTACCAGAATCTCAAGCGTACCAAGCACAAAGCAGTGAAGGTTGAATTCGTGTGGGAGAAAATCCAGCATGAGAAAATCATCTCTGTTGAGCACAAGCCGACAACGGAGATGGTTGCGGACATCTTTACCAAGTCATTGGGACCCTCTGTGTTCAGGAAACATGCAGAAGCATTGGAACTTCAATTTAGTGGGTAAAAGGGTGTTATGCATGAGGGGGAGTGTGGGAGTTCATGCATGCCCTTCACTGCATTGTTGTCGTCATTGTCGTCGTTCTGAAAGGACGACTTGTCAGAGAAAATCGATGGCGCGTCGCAACACACGACACGATCTCGTGGGCTCTCACAGAGTTACCAGCAGCACCCACAGAGCGAGCGCCAACAAAACATTTTAACTGGCTTCACGATCCAAAGCCAAACCCTGCTGAGCCACTTATCACCGGTTGTCATTCCCGCCTTCTTCATGACCTCCACACGTCGAAGGTCCTCCAGTATATTGACAAATTCGAGGATGGCAGGATTCAATTCCTGAGAAAGAAGAGTCTCCTGGTCGAGGAAGGGTTCACCCGGTTCTTGTTTCACCCACACTCCGTCTCCCGGCTCCCGTTGCTCGGTTTCCATTTTCACGGATTTTCGTCTGCGCAAATTTGCTCTCTCAGTTTCTACACTCCATGATCTCTTGAGCCCGACTCTGGAATCCGTCCCACGTCATATTGTTGCTGCGCGTCGCTTCGCACTGAATCGCGTCGTCGGATGCAGCTGGGGGACTGCCACTCTAATAGTGCGTACCACGCCGCCTCCGCTTCGCACGGACGGTCGTGTGCTTGGCGTCGACATCATCCTCGCCGTCGGAGCTTTCGTTGACGCGTCTGCTGTGGTCACCGGCCTCTCCATGGTGGCGATTGCGCACGGGACTTGTTTCCTTTTTTTTAGCTTTCGTTTCAGCGCGGCCACGCGGTTGCCTGTGCCCCCGCTGCCGCGCATTGCATGCTCCGTTTCGGTGACGCGGTGAGTTATCACTTCACGTACGTATCTTGCCGCAGGCTTCGCTGCTGCTGCTGCTGTCGTAATCGTCACTCGAGTATTGGCCAGACCTCAGCTCGACGACGAGCTGGGCATTGATTCGACCGACACACTGTGAAGAGAACAATAGAACGGGTCTCGCTGCCCTCCTGCAGATCCTGATCAACAACTTTTGGTATTTCGTTCGCCGGAAGCGTTATTCATTCCGTTTTGAAACGTGTGCAAAACCCTGCTTTCGACAGGCTGATGTGTGCCTCTGTTCGGTCAACGCTCGACCTGCATTAGGTGACCTTCGATGGCACCTTGGATGTTCGCGTTTCTCCCTGCTAACGCTCCCTACAACAACTGTCAAAGCGCCCTCGGCTATGGAAAACTCCACGGTCTGCCTTAAAGAAACGAGGGCCATTCATCATCATTCCATCCACGTGATGCCAAAGCAGCCGTTCGAAATAAAATCATATTTAAGACTGTTTACCGGCAAGCTCGGTCATTGTATTGATAAATCGCTTTGACACTATCTTTGACTCCGCGTCCCAAAAGGGATTGCTGACCAAGCTCACGTACGCGCTGTGGATATATCGGAAAAGCTGAAGCGGAGAAAAGAAAATGCGTGGCGTTAAAGTTCGGCATCGCTTCTTCACTTTGGAGTGATAACTCACAATCTTCATGTCAGAGTCCTTCACTGACGTCTCCGTCATTCCGATGATGACGACAAACTTTACTTTTGTGTTGGTCATGTAGCCAAACCTAAAAAGTTAGTGGAACGCGTTTCGGGGTCAAATGCGAGTTTCCCAGCTTCGGCCCTTGTGGTATTCTTACACAGCAAGGTCCTCCATAGCGTAAAGGAGACCGAGATACAAGTCCGAGTGCTTCGCACCAGAGCTCACTGATGGAGGGTTGATCAGCTTAAACGAATACATTACGCAATGTTCACCTCTCTCTTCAATGACGTCGCATGCTGTATGACTGGATGGAATCGCAACTGGGCTGTGAGCTGCCGGGCAAAAGGACCGGGAAAAAGGGAATTGACGAGAGCAGAAAAGCGAAGAGGCTTCACCAGCAGTACTGAAACTTGAGGTATTGGTGATTTGAGCTGAAGCCTTTTATGAAGAGCGGGTTGTTCTGACGATGTTTGAAATGGAATTTGAGCGGGCAATGTGGGGTTCGTCACTGGTCGGATGCAGATCGTGCCAGAGCGGGGGGATGGACCCGCCCGAGTGAGCCCACATCGCAGATCGTTTCGGGTACGGGGTGGATACGCGCTTTTCCTGGGTGTTGATGGGCAAGATCTCACCTGCTTCCCGATCACCGCGATGCACTGAACGTCAAACGGCGGTGGTGGCAGTGGCGGAGCTGCCATTTTTATTTGTCTCCGCCGTGGCCAACCTGCACCAAGGCCCACGTTAAGCTTCCCAAGCTCATTCACAATTCGGCTAAGTAGGCGTCCTGAGCAGAAAGTGCAGTGGTTGATTGAACGCAAGCTTTACTTAAGAAGCTAGTCCACTAATACGAACTTCCAAAATAAACGTAGATGACATGCCCAAGCCAAACGTACACCCGTCAGGACAGAAAATCAGGGACGCCGTCCTTTGATCTTGCCGCTGCCAAAATCTACAATAGGGAGTGATTCAGATCAGAAATGGTGGTGAGAAATGGTGGTGAAGGTGAACAAATAAACGTGGGAGCTCACCCACCTCGTCAACCTCGTCCAGATTGACTGCGTCGTCCACCGCTCCTTTCTGTTCATCTTCAACCACTTTGCGCAGCTCTGCAGCACTAACCAAGCTATCCTCGCCAACCACCGCTTCGCTGGCCGAGGACCCAGCATTCCACCCAACATCGAGAACGCCCGATCCGGTGTCGTCCTCGTCGTCATCCTCGTTCGGACCGAAACGGGTGGCAGTTACGGCGTTCACGCCAAAAATCTCCGCGTGGTGGGTCAGGAGGTCCCGAAGGAACCGAGCGGGGTGCCGATCATGCGCCGTTACCTGGGTTTCGACCTTCGAATGAGGAAAAAGTAATGAGAGGCGGTCGCACCAACAAATCGCTGGCCCAGGCCCGTGGAGTGCTTTTACCCTCGGTCGAAGAACCAGTGTCCCAAGGGTAGCGGCAAGTTCAGCGACTTTGGTGTCGTCTCTTTCTAGTCCAGCAACAAGGTTGTGCCAATAAGTTGCAAGAGTGACGAGGGAATCATAGTGGGGTTTCGATAACGTCGAGAGGAGACTCTTAAGGGACGTCAGTCGAGTAGAAGCGAATTCGTCCGACTCTGACATTGTATTTGAGTTATTAACCGTTTGCTCGGTTAGTGGTGCCATTGGGTGCAACAAAACGATGAGAACTCAACTGGAAAGATAAAGTATCTTCAACGGCTCGTAAATTTCGTGGCTACATAGAGAAATTGGAAGCTTTGACAATGTTAAGAGTTATTGCAAGCAGAGCTCGATTGGTGTGATGAGCATCATTACCTGCACAAGCCATAGCTTCAACAATCCCACAATAACGGCAGGTGGTTGGGACTTCAGGCGAACCAGCTCGCGCGCCCACCCGTTCCGATTGAGTTCTTGGCGCAAAGCACGAACTCGAGGCATGTGCATATTAGAATCTAACCTGTAGAAGGAAAGATGGGGCGGAAGCGCATCAAACAAAGGGTAGATCACAGTCCGCTTCCTCCGACGTACCATAAATCCAGCTCTGATGTTGGAGGTTTCGCACCTCCGCTGCCTGTGGAGCTGACGGCAGTCGCTGCAGCACATGTTGATGTTACCGCCTCCAACCCTCGCGCCAGTAACTCTGGCACTCTTCGCCCTTCAAAGGCCACCAATTCTTCCACGCCAACACCAAAACATACTTCTTCCGCCGCAGCCACGCGGTCTCCCCCCATCGGAAAGTACACTACAACAGGCACCCTTGCATTCCCAGTTCGGTCTCTTTCTGCCACGATCCGTATCTCCCTCTCGGGCTTGAACGTTTCAACAAACAGTGCGACGCGGTCCACCGCCACTGCAGCGTCGCGTGCATTAGTGCGGGCTGCAACTAGAAAAGAAGTCAGCGTCTCTGCGGCTAGCGCAAGACGTGCAGTGTGCGCCGCCTCCAGCGCGTGAATGTACTCGACACACTGAGCCTCGAGAAGGCCCCTCGCGTCTTCGGCAGCGCGTGCCAAACGCCGTGCCTCCGTCTCGACTTTCAGCGCCCGCTCTCGATTGGCGCCGGCAGTGCCACCGCTCATTGCAGCACCACCCAAGGGCGTAGGCTCTGACCAGCGGTAAAGCTGGCCACGGTCAAAAGTGCCGGGGGAGTGCGACGACGGGGAGACCGGAGAAAGGAAGCCCTTGGCGACAAGCGAATCAGCAAAGGCGCGGAGTGCAGCATCATCAATGTCACCGGCTGAAGAATTGAGGCGAGGGCGCAGATGTGCAAGAAGTGAAGTGGACGGTATACAAGACTTATGAGTAGTTAGCAGCGTTTTATGATCCTGGGAAATATCTAACGGTGTCAGGACGAGTGAACCGGTCCGCCTCGATGATACCCTCACCTGAACTTTGACGTCCTTTTTCAAGCCTTCCACGATAGCTTTCACCTCATTCCTCGTCATGACAACGCCCCCTTCGGCTTCTACCACCTCCATCAACCCCTCCTCTAGGGCATCACTGTCGCCACCTTCACCGTCAGCAGAGATATTTTGGTCCAGCACACTTTTCCAGGCAGCTTCGGCCTCTTTCGAAACCTCTTCCAGTGACGACTTCTTCGACTCGAAGTCTTTTGCAGACTCGTCAATGAGCAATGTACGACTGTTGGAGAGCCTCTCGTTGTCCCGAAGGAAGTCGGCCAGCGAAGATGCAAGTGAAGCCAATGATCCGGCAAACGCGCGGTGTGAACGGGAAAGGCTGTAAGTCTCCTATTATCCAACAACACAGCTATTAGTTGGTTCAAGCGGCTGCGCTCAGTTCCTCACCTGCTTCAAGCTCCTGTAAATTTGAGACAGCAACCCTGAACTGGAGTCAGGGAGCGCTCCTTTTTGTTTTGCGATATCCGAGAGGCGGGTGGCGTAAGCGTCTTCCGCGCGATACCGGTCACAGAGAAAGGCGTGAAGGTCTTTCAGCTCAGACAGCCCCGTTTGAAAGCCATCTTAAGTTTTGGTTTGCTGGCAGTTTCAATGGATTGGTTTGACTGACATGACATTACCGTGAAGTGTGCGAATTCCAAGCAACGGGTCGGCAGACGTTCCCCAGAAAACGTCCTTTGGGTTTAAATGATTAGGCGATACACGTTAAGAAGCAAAATGCTCCACAAGGGATACGGATCAGGTCGGGATCGTGCCCTGGGTTGTTCGTGGGCGGCATGCAGTTGCGAAGCTGACCTCGAACTTCATTCCCAAAGATATTTCCCGAGCGATCAATCGGCAGCTATAAGCGATCGAGGATTCCGATGCTGCTCGAGGGCTCGTGAAGCGACGGTGCGCGTTGGGAAAGTAATGTTGTGTGTGAAGCTGCTGATACTGTATTTATGACCAGTTTTTTTTTGTGTTTTTTGTTTGTTTGGACAATCATCGGACGGCTCCATCAGCACGCATCCCACGGGTCTTCACTGTGCTCATCGCTCTGCCTGCAGATTAACTTGGTTACAACTATGAATCATCGACGACCAAAGTCGTACATGATGTGCTCAATCTCGTCCCTCAGCTTGTCGCAAAAGTAGTCAAGCGGGAGACCTTTCTGCTCACTCTTAAATGGCTCGGAGAGCTCGGCCCCTGCCAAGAATGGTTAAACCAGGAGAAATCCACACAGCCGAAGAGGGAGCGCGCGTTTCGCACGGACCTATTGCATCGGTTCCAAAAAAAGCGACAGCCATGATAAGGCAGACCGGAACAGCCGCCCATCCCATACCCTTTGCAACAGCCAACGGTAGAATGCCGAAATAAACTGCTAGAATTTGCTTCATGTGGATATCAAAGGCCCGTGGGACGGGGAAACAAAGAATTTGGTCAAACTGAGATAAAGAGTCTACGGCAGACGTAAGGGCCGCGGTCATGGCTGTATAGTCTTCTGCGTCGAGTGCGGGCACCGCCGAAGATGTGGAAGAGGACGAGCTCAGACGCCCAAAGTTAGCTGAAGCCGTTGGCGGAACTAGAAGTGGTGGAGAATGGCGCCTACGTCGGAGATACCGGCGCAGGCGGTGGAGAAGGTCCAGAGGATGTGAGGGAGGGTGGTTGATTGTTTCGTAAACAGATGGCCCTGTTCGTTTCCGAAAATGTGTTGAGCTTGGTTCTTTGGCGCCAGTGCTCTCGGCGTCATCGGGCACAAGAGGATCAGATTGTCCGAAAGGTGTTTTGGCGGGGGATGCATCGACGCCCCGGAGTGCATTTCGAGTGGCAACAGGGATGGCTAGTAGAATGCGCATCGCCTGCCTCTTCTCTTCGCGTCGCCGACGGGTGCCTGCCCTGTCTGGATCCTCAGCGTCTGTGCCGCAGGATATTCCGGTCCAAACCAGCCTAGCGAGATGCCGAATCTGTTGGGGAACGAGTTTGGCTCAGGCCTTCGACATTTCGTGACAGAAACAGTGATAATTATACCTGGACTGAAAGATTGGACCATAACCTTGACGCAGCCTGGTACCTCTCAAAGGCGCGATTCGTACGGAAAGCGAGGAGCATGGCAATTGGACCTCCCAACATGGAGACGACTCTTTCGTCCAAAACCGGAATATTCCAAGATGTGAGTTTGAACATTGCGACAACGAACATTGCATAGACTGCGATTATGGCGAGAAGAGGACCGATTTCCGGGAGGACCGTATTCCGCAATCGCAAAGACGAGATGAGAGTGCGGAAGTACGAGGCGGTGGTGAGGGCTCTAGAACGCGTTGGAGCTTGAGTCGAATTGCTTATGCTGAAACAGACTTCCAGCAGAGGCGAAACGAGGGTGCTTGCTTCTGAGAAGTCCGCCTACCTTAGCGCGGGGTCGAAAACAGCCTCGCTGCTTGTGAATGACGGCAGACGAAGCGGTTGGTGCTGCCAACTTTCGCTATCGTGCGAATGCTTGTTTGCGCGCCCTCCTCCACCTCCTGATAGTCCCGAAGGCGCGGATCTCTCTTCCTGATCGTCGAAATGTTCATTCGAGTCGCTCCCAGATTCTTCACGCTCTTCTTCTTCCCCTTCTTCGCGGTGCGTACTCGCTCCTTGATGGTCCTCCTCCTCAGAGCGGTCATCATCGGTGGGTCGGCGGCGACGCCGGCGGCGGCGTATCGATGGTGAAGACCTGGGCGCCAATATCGTCGCTGCCCGCACCATCCCACATGAACAAATGGGATCGTCTTCTGGTTTGGGGTCTATGTCTCTCTGTCTGTCTGTGCGTCTGTCTGTCTGTCTATCTGTCTGTCTATCTGTCTGTCTGTCTATCTGTCTGTCTGTCTGTCTGTCTGTCTGTCTGTCTGTCTGTCTGTCGATCTTGCTGTCTATCTGTTGATCTGTCTGTCAGCCAACTCTTTCTATTTTTGTCTCTTTCCGCGTTCGATATCATGTGACCAGGTAGGGGTCGCCGAAGATTTCCGCCCAAGGACTATAAAGGAAACTGAAAAAAACGAAAAAAAAGGGAAAAAAAAAGTAAGTCAGAAAGGATGCACCAGCACGCTGCCGCCCCCGCCGCCCCCGCTGCCGCTCCGGTCGCCGCCGCTGCCTGCGGCGCCACTGCCGCCCACACGACCACGACCACCACCACCACCACCACCACCACCGCGGCCACAGTCGCAGCTGCAGTGCGCAGAATCGCCCTCGTGAACTCGCATATGGCGGCGGCCCCCGGACCTGTCAACGTGCCGTACGTTGCCGCCTCAACAACTTCGTCTCCCTCGGCCACCACAGTCATACCTTACCGAACGGAACTGAACCCCCTTTCGTTCCTTCGCCGCACTGCACTTCTCTACCCCAACAAGCCGGCTGCTCTATACAACTCTCTTTCGATCTCTTACGGCTCTCTCGCCTCCCGCTCGCGTCGCCTCGCCACTGGCCTTCAGACAGCTTTGAAAGGATGCCCTGGCAACTCAACCTTAGGTGGACGATGCGTCGTCGCAGTGCTCTTGTTCAATACTCCCGCCATGCTCGATGCCTTCTTCGGTCTTCCACTTGTCGGAGCTGTCATGGTGGCTATCAACACGAGGCTGAACGCGGATGAGGTTAGTTTTGAACGAGTGCTGCTTCTGTGACGGGATGGTCCATTCTTCGCGACAATGAGCCACCACCGCCGCGCGCTGCTGATACTTCTCACGCGTCCCAATGGATTTTGAGATTTTGAGTCAGAACCTTTCTCGTCTTCACGCAACGCCTCTGTGGACACTTACTTGCATTGTGCTGACTCATCCTCGGTCACTTCACCAACCAGGTTCAATACATCCTCCAAAAGTCCAAGGCCAACATCCTCATTGTGGACCGGGAACTGCTACCTCTGATTCCGACTGTCCCTGTATCCGCGAATGCGACGTCTCCCACGGGAATCGTTCCGGTCAAAGCCGATTCGATCCCGTCGCTCTCTTCGGTCCTCGTGGTGGACGACCACCCGGAACAGCCCGAGAAAGATCGATACGAACGATTTTTGGTAACTGCCGGGAAAGCCGAGCTGCCGTTCGATGCCTTCCCGAAGTTGAAGGCAGAGGATGATATCATTGCTGTCAACTTCACGTCGGGAACCACCGGAAGACCTAAAGGAGTCATGTACCATTACCGGTGAGTTTCCTGCCCGGACATGGAAATTTTTTTTTCTTTCCCCCCAAAGGGTGCTGACGTGTTCTCATCCCCGCATTTCTCTTTCGTAAAGCGGTGCGTACCTGAATGCTCTGTCTGAGCTGATCGAGATTGGAATGAACTCGGATTCCAAGTATCTGTGGACGCTTCCCATGTTCCACGCGTCTGGATGGTGCTTCCCGTGGGCCGTAACCGCAGCCGGCGCCGCCCATGTCCTACTGCGCAAGATCGACTACGCCGAAATCTGGCGCCTGTTCAACGCCCACGGCATCACCCACTTCTGCGCAGCGCCCACCGTCCAAACCTTCATCGTGAACCACCCCTCCGCGAAGCGCCTCCCGCACCAAGTCAAGACAATGGTCGCTGCCGCCCCGCCAAGCCCGACGCTCCTGGAGGCCATGATGGCCCTCAACATCCTCCCCGTCCACGTGTACGGCCTCACCGAGACCTACGGGCCCTCGGCCGTCTGCGCCTGGCAGACCGAGTGGAAGTCCCTCCCCGTTCACGAGCAAGCGCAGTTCCTCTCCCGCCAGGGCCACGGCTTCCCCACCGCCGACGAAGTTCGCGTCATCGACCCCGCCACCGGCAAGGACGTGCCGATGGACGGCAACACGATGGGCGAGGTCGTCTTCTCAGGGAACTTGGTCATGGCTGGCTACCTGGACGACCCCGAGGCCACCGCCAAGGCGTTCCAGGGAGGCGTGTTTCACACCGGGGACCTTGGCGTCCGGCACGCGGACGGCTACGTCGAGCTCCGCGATCGAATGAAGGACATTATCATTTCTGGTGCGTGTGTGTGTGTGTGTGCGCGCGTGGGCGCGTTTCGTCTCAAAATGGGTGTTTGCGCCGGCATGGCGACGGCCAAAGTGCGCTCTTCTCTCGGCGAAACGGCAACCGTGTTAACCGTCGTTCCGCGACAAACATCCAGGCGGCGAAAACATATCCACCATCGAAGTCGAAAACGCGGTGACGGCGCACCCGTTGGTTCTCGAGGCGTGCGTCGTCTCGACGCCCGACGCGACCTGGGGCGAACGCCCCGTGGCGTACCTCACCCTGAAGACGCGCGTGGCGCCCAACACGCCGGCGATGGAAGCCGTCAAAAGCGACCTGACCAAGCACCTCCGAGCCCAGCTGGCCGGCTTCAAGATGCCGGCGCGCCTCGAGATTGTCGACGAGCTGCCAAAGACGAGCACGGGCAAGGTACAAAAGTACGTTGTCAGAGACATGGAGTGGAAGAGGGCTGGCAAGGACGTCAAGGGGAAGAAGATAAACTGAGCGAAGCAGACCGGGTTCTTTTTTTTTTTTTTCGTTCTTTTTTTTTCGTTTTTCTTCTCCTCATTGTTTTTCCCATTTCTTTCCTCCTCCCCGCGCGTAAAACGCTCCCTCTTTTTTCTGCGTCCTCCTCTTCTGTCCTTGACCCTTCCTGGTTTTTTTGTTGGTTGCCTTCTTGGGGTCTCTTCCTCCTTCAATCTTCGACCTCCTTTTGTGAACAAGAAAGTAAGGCAAGGAGATGTTTCATTGTTTCCTCCCTCGCTGGAACCTTTCCCCCGACCACTCTCAACAGCAACGACGTGAGCACCTTTACACACAAACAAAAAAAAAAAGGTTGGGGAATGCGGGTTGGAGCTCGAGAAAGGTAGACCCCCTTCCTACGGCAGAGACACGAACGGATTGGACTAATCAACCCCAGCATCCTAACCAAAATCAACTGTTACACAGAGAAGAGAAAAGGTTGGGGAAAGGAAGAAGACTGTAAAATTTTCTGATCTGCGAAGGACAGGACAGGGGTGGTTGGGGGGTGGGAGGCGAAATAGAAGAACCACTCCGGCTGGCCGTGGCGAGCAAGGGACGACAAGAAAGATAACTATAGAAAGCGGGAGTTGCCCCGGCTTCGCAAAGGCATAGTCCACACGGCTCTAGGCCATAATCAACTTTAGAACGACTAGAGAAAAGGTAGAAAAGGGCGGGAGAAAAAAAAGGAGGGGTTCGAGAACCGAATAGGACAGTGTGGGGATCAAAAAAAGGAATGGAGGAAAGGAATTACGAGGGAGGGTAATGAGCTTAAAGGCGGGGGGGGAGTGGCTGTTGGGTAGTGGGAATCATAGATCAGTTTGAAAACATGGTCGTCACTCCGTTCTGGTTGTAGTCCAGCGTGGTTGCGTATCCGCCCACGCTGGCGGTGATTGTTGACGTGATATCGATCTGCGCGGCGCCGCCGTTGCTGATGGCGCTGAGCACCAGCTTGATCGCGGCGATGCCGAGCGTCAGCTGGGCGGTCACGGGGCCGACCTGGAACGCCGTGGAGCTGGCGGGGACCGACAGCGGGCTCGCGGCAAAGTCCTGGTCGACGGTGCCGAGGGCGGCGCCCTGGTACGTGAACGTCGCGGTAAGGTGGGTGACGGCAAAGGGCACCTGGAATGGGTTGTTGAGGAACAGGTTAGCCTTTCCGGTGCCGAACGCGGTCGTCAGCGTCGCGATCGAGACGGCGATCGTGGTCTTTGAAATAAGCGGCGACGTGAGCCCCGGCAGGTTCGCGCTGATCGTCAGACCGTCGAACGTGGGTTGGAGCAGCTTGTACGGTACGGACGACGTTGAGCCAACGATCGTGACACCCTGGTTGGCACCCGTGCCTGCGACAAAGTTGCTCAGCAGGGTGCGACCGGCAGCGACGGCATCCGCCCCTTGCGGTGCGAAGGTGGACTGAGCTTGGATCGTGTTCGACCCAGGTTTCAACGACAGCTTCGGGAGCACCACAGTTCCGAGCTGCTTTCCATTGAAGAGAAGGCTCAAGGTTACGTCTGCATTAATGTTCAGCGAGATGGTTGAGGGGTTGTTGATGACGGTGGCGATCTGCAGACCGATTCCAGACGCGCTTCCAGACGCAACCGTCACGCTGCTGATGCTGACTTGGTTCAGACCTTGGAAACCGCTCAAGCTGACAGAGTCAACAAGGCTGACATTCGAGATGGTAACCTGTCCGGCTGCCGTGTTTGCAATCGCGGAGACAGATCCTTTGATTCCAGCAGAGTACGAGGAACCGAGTGTCAATGACTTGAAGAAGTTGGAGAAGAGCGTTTCTTGTCCCGGAATGACAGTCAGAGACGCCCCGGTGAACGAAGTGGACAGCTTTTGTGCCGCCTGGTCGGAGGTAGCCGCCGTGAATGGAACGACCAAGCTAGCGAAAGCCGTGTTGGTGGTAGGGTCGACGAAGTTCAGGTTTTGCGAAGCCTGGACAATCGAAAGAGGGAAGGCGAATGGAGAGGTGAACTTGGCATTCACTTGCGCGTCGGTAGCGATTGTACCGCCAGTGGCGTCACTTGGGTTAAAAGCAACACTCAAGCTCGGAATCTGAAGAGGATAATTTGTTCAGCAAAGTCCAACAACGTCAAGTTTGAGCGAGTAGGGTTTGAGTTACCTGAAGGTTGGAGACAAGTTTTTGGCTCTGCGGCGCGTTCAGCGTGACGTTCAAGGTGGTGCCGATAAGACCCTTCTGCAACCAAGAAACCGGGCCGTTTTGGCCAATAACGTTGGTGCTGACAACTGAAAGCGGAGATGACTGGCCGCCGACGAACAGAGTGAACAACTTGGACAGAGTGGTTGTGTCCTTGGAGTCGATGGGAAGCAGTGCACCATTCAAGTTCAGGTAGTTTGCGCCGGGCTTCAGGGAAGTACTGGCATTCGTCGACAGTGAACCGATTTGTTTGCCGTCAAAGAATGCGTCGAAGAACAATTGACCGAGGTCAATGCTGATTGTAGACGGGTTCCCGAGCAGCGTCGTAGTTTTCAGCACAATGCCAGTCGTGGGATCGCTGCTGGGCAAGTCGAAGCTCGTAATCGAAACATTTTTGAGACCACCGAACGCTGGAGGCCCGAAGAGAAAGGGGGTAAGTTTTATCAACTTGCAAAATTACAGACGAATTCCTACCGGTCAAGACAACATCCTTCGAGAAACTAAGCCCGCTGAAAGTAAGTCCAAAAGCAACAGCCTTCACTGCCCCAGACAGCTTCCACGTGAAAGTGTCGCTCGACACGAGAGACTGCGAAAAGGTTCCCATGGCAGCAGGGTCGGAAATGGTGAAAACGGTGTTGTCGAAAGAGATTGAAGCGCTCTTGGGAATAGAGCCGCCCACAGAGATGTCGGGCAGGTTAAGGTTGCCCAGTGCAATATCCTGGCCGTCGGGTCTACCAGTCCAGTAAACGTTCACTGGGCCATCAAACTTCACCGTTGCATCAAGGAACCCAGCGTTTGTGACGGAGCCCGAAGATGCAAGGATGAATGAAGTGTTTGTGGCGCCGGTGATGCTGGCAGAATTCAACGAGAGGTTTGCAGTGTTGAGGGCGCCCTGCGCAATCTTGGGGCCGATGACGAAGATGACGAGGGGAATCCCAATGGCAATGGCCAGGAGGATAATACCGCAGCACACAAAGAGGCAGATCTTTCTGCGGCGGTTGATGGTGATGCCGCAGATTCGTCGCTCGGGGATGACCTTGAAAGGCATCAGCCCCTGCCTTTCCTCCTTATCGGCGTCGGACCGACCCCCGTCGGCGGTTCGCTCAATGGCATCTGGAGAGGGTGGCATGGCGTCTGTTCGCCGTCAAATTCCGTGCAGTTCCGTCGATCTGCTTAAAGCTTCAGCGATGCTGTGGTTTGCCGCTCCTTCGCCAAAGTGCAGGTAGTGAAGGCGGCCGACTCAAGGTGCTGGTGCGCGGGCTGCTCTGCCAGCAATTCTGCTATGCTACTGCGCTGGCTGCTGCTGCTGTTGCTGCGGTGCCGGCCCGCGTCTTCTCCTTTTTTCTTTTTTTTTTTCTTTTTTTTCTGTCTGAGCTTCCTTTTCTTTTTTTTTTTTCTTCCAATTCCTCCACCTCTGTCTCGTTTCGGGCCCTTGTCTTTCTCTGTTTGTTCTTTCGTTTCCAGCGAATATGATATGCCTGCCCCAATCTGTCCCAATCCCCAACCAACTCCCCCCTCACAAGGCGCCTTGTCGCGGCCTCTTTTTCCCCCGCTTCGCCCGAACAAATTTCAATGGGACGCTTGGCCCTTCTCTCTCTCTCTCTCTCTCTTGCTCTGTCTCTCTCTCCCTCTCTCTCTCTCTCGCCCTTTCACAAAAACACACTCACCAAACCGTTTGTCTGCGTCTCTGTCGGACGCCCTTTCTCCCCCTGTCTGTAATTCCAGTGTTTCCTGCCCCTATGCCCGAAACGAGACATTTTTCTCTTCCCTCCCCCTTTCAAGTGATTGGTGTTTGCGAGAGTGGGAACCCACACACGACCCAAACAAGGCAAGAGCGTGACCTCAACACGTCACTCGTTGCATGACGGGAGAGAGGGTTGGCTTGCTTGGGAGATACAGACAGACGAGTGGCCGAGACACACAGTCGGGGTCGGTCAGGAGACCAGTCAGTCATTTACGAGGAAGGGCCCCCCGCATGACATCACTCAAACCGTTTCCGGGCCGAAGTCCTCATATTTGCGCCACCCACCAATGCCCTCACGTGCCAGTCACGTTTACCCAATTCTGCACAAAAAAGACCCCCCCCCCAAAAAAAAAGAAAGGCTCCCAGCTGGGCGCGGCGCCTCCATTGGCCCGACGGCCCGGACCGTGTCCCGTCAAAAACTGCGAACCTTGCCTCTGTCGGACGTGGTGCGGAGCAGCGCGCGTTCACTATTGGTGCTGCTGTGCACCAACTCTTTACGTGTGTGTGGCAATGCATTGCGAAAACTCTCTCGCCCTCTTATCCCTCATCCCTTGTTTGTCCCACCACGCGAAGCATCGCAAACCCGCGCCCAAACAGAAAGACAACGTCCCTGCAGCACAGGACCCGATGCCCCCTCACGTCCCGCGGCGTCCAAATGCGCTCGTTCAGGCCGCCCGGCCCCGCCACCGCCAGCCAGTCGTCCTCCATCCACGCCCGCAGCCGTCGTTCGTCCGTCTCGCGCACCGCGCTCGCTCCTGGCGTTGTTGTTGTTTTGGCGGTTGGGTGTGGGTGCAAAGGCGGCTCCTGTCAACACCGCCTTTTTTTTTTTTTTTTTTTTTTTTTTTTGTTGAACAAGGCCCACAAAAAAAAAAAAAAAAGAAAAAGAAAAAGAAAGGACGAGGGTGGCTCACCCGATCCAAAGTCCCAATGAAACGAGCGGCCCTTGGTGTCACGAATGAGCAGCTTGCCGTCGCCGACAAACTCCATCGACGACACGTCGCGAGGGAACCCTGCGGGATTTCGCAAAAAATCGCCCGTCTCCACGTTGTACACCCGGTGCCCGGAGCCGAACGAGATGCAAGCCATCCACGCCCCGTCCGCGGAAAAGATGGCGTACTTTGGCGCGTTCGGTGTCAACGAGTGGAGCTCTTGTCCTGCGTTCGTTTTTTTTTTTTTTGGTTTTGTTTTGTTTGTGTTTTGTTGTTTTTGGTGCCCGTAGTTCGCCTCATTTCATCAGGTGTCACGTCACAATCAAACGAGAACTGACCCGTCTGCGTGTTCCAAACGCGAAGCTCGTTCCCAAAGCAGCTGCACGCCAGCTTGGTCCCGTCGGCGTTGAAATCTACCGACGTGACGGTCCTGGAGTGCGGGAGTGTCCAGACTACATTCCCTTTCGCCCGTTCGGTTTTAGAATTGTTGGCGTGAAAGGATGAGGGGAAAAGGTCAAAACAAAGCGGAGGGAGCCCTCACTCGTTTCCAAGTCCCAAAGACACGCTTTGCCTGAACCGTCTCCCGACGCAAGCTGCTGTCCGTTTCTCGAAAACTGGGCAGATATTATCTCCGCTTCGTGGCCAGATAGTGCGGCTATCGGCTCACCTGCAGATACAACGCGGTTACAATGGGAATTACGGGGAAAGGAGGAACGACCGGCGCTCTTTTTGATGGAGTTGAATGAAGTAGCTCACCGGACGGAAGAATGTATAGCTTCACAACGCCGTTCGCAAGACCAACAGCCAACATTGATCCATCCTGCGAAAAAGCCAGGATCTTGACAAAATCAGTGTCATGCAAGGTGCGCAGATGGTGTCCTGTAAGAGCGTGTTCCTCAATGAGCCGGGTGGTTGGGTTTGCCGTGAGATGCTCACCAGTGGAAGTATCGATAAGCTTCACATCCCCCCCAAGGACTCCTGCGAGAATAGTTTCATCCTCCGATACACGTACGTGTTTCAGAGCGCCATGGAGACCGTTTTCATCATCCGAGTCGTCGTCCTCTTCGATGCCTTGGTTGTTTTTTTCCAATCCCGTGCGCGTTAAGGACAGAGCGGCGGGAAAAAGTGTCTGAAAAAGTCCCCCCCCCCCTCACCCTGAAGATTCCATATGCGAGCAGAAGTGTCGCCAGCACCAGACGCAAGGCTTCTGCCGCTCCGGAAGAACGCCATGTCGTTCACCGCGCCAGTGTGACCCGTCATCATTCGAATCAAGGCGCCTGTTTGCAGCGATTGTTGGATTCAAGTAAACATTCAATTCACATCCATTCGGACCCATTTATCAGGTTCCTCACCAGTTTTTGCGTTGAGCACCCTAATTTTCCTGTCGCTTCCTCCCGACACGAGCAGTTTGCCGTCCGGACTGAAAAGCGCGCAAAATATAGTGCCCACGTGGTCCGCTTGGGTGAACAGACATTGCCCTGTGAAACCAACAGGAGTCAGGCCGCAAAGAGCGTGACAGGATTGCAAAAGAAGAGGGCCTACCACTCGTCGTATCCCAGACTCGCACGGTTTGGTCTCCCGCAACAAGTCTCCCACCGTCCGAGGAAAAGTGAACCGTTCGAACGGCATCCGCATGCCCCTCGAGGACCAGCAAAGTGGCATCTGCGTTGAGGGTGCCCGGTAAGTTGGTATGCAACATGAAAAGCTACAATTGCGCGAGAGTTGCGCTACGTACAGGTCTCTGTGCTCCAAATGCGAACAGTTCGGTCCGTCGAGGCTGTCGCCAACAGTTTGCCGTCGCCTGAAAAGTCCAGAGCGCGCACGCCTCCTGTGTGCCCCACCAGCTTCTTAAGCAGCGATCCTGCAAAAATATACATTGGAAAATACTGCATTACGGTCGAAGTTTTTGGGCAAGTGCGACAAAGAAGTTTCAAAAATCAGCAAAACCGTGGACTAACCCGTTGCGACATCCCAGACAATGACGAGGCCGTTCGCATCTGCGGAAAAGATGCGCTGCTGATCTTTCGCAAACTTTGCGCACCTTATAAATCCGGAATGCCCCTCCATAACATGGATCGGTTCACCTGGAAACTCGCGTTGGAAGCACATTCAAAATTGGTTTGACTTTTGAACCTGACCTGTTCCTGCGGCCCACAGACGGACGCTACTGCCTTCGCACCCCGAAAGTAAAAAGCTTCCGTCAGCGGAGTACTCGAGGCAACGAATTTGACCCTTGTGCCCGTGAAGGAGCAGCAGTTGGCGACCTCGACGGACAATTAGTTTGCACTCCGCAAAATAATAACAGACGGGCTTACCACTCATGGCGTCCCATATCGAAATCTCGACAGAGCCAACCGCGACTCGTTTCCCGTTCGGTGAAAACACGGCGGCTCCTACCCAACTGCTGAAGGGCGCCAGAACGTGCAGCTCGCGCCCTTCAATGCATTGGTTAGAAGCGACAATGAAACGATCCAACCAGCAAAACGACCACAGCGAACTGGAGCGCACCGGTTTCAGTCTCCCAAAGGCGAACGGTCTTGTCGTTTCCACGTGTCAGCAGCCTGCGGGAGTCCCGCGAGACCTCGAGTGAATTGATGCCTCGTCTATGCCCTTCGAGCGTTGCAACAGCTGGAGACCACTTGTCCTTCAAGCCGGCCATGTACTCAAGTTTCGCGCACGCCACCGCCTCCGTTGTGTGGCCGTAGACGCGGAAGAATGCGCTTTTCTTTGGACACGCGGCCATCGCGCTCTTGTACAGCTGAAAAGGGTTCGCGATGATGGGCACCCTGAAGAGGAGAGAAAACTTGTAGCCTTCTTCAAGAAGTTGAGAAGCTTGCACATTTTCTTCTTGGCCGAGCTCCACTTGAAGCTTGGTCAAGAGAGCCGTCAGACTCAAATTTGAGTGTATAATGCTTTCGTATCGGCCGCAGATGGACAGAAACTCCATCCAGTGCGTCAGGTGGGTCGAAGCGAGTGACGAGACGTTGGAAATGATATCAGTCCCGAGAGGAATTATTGCGGATTCCGCCGCTTCAAGGTGGATGGCGACGTGGGTGCTCGCGTAGCGCAGGGCTAAGGGGACTTTGCCAATACTGCTGCGAGGCAACGATGCCAAAGACGCAACCACGTCTAACGGCATCGCGAGAATGTTAAACCCAAGATCCTGGCAAAAAATAATTTACAATGACATGGAAAGAGCAATGAGCCGCTCACCCTGTTCATCACTCGAAGACAACGAAGACCAAGAAGACCGTGGTAATGGCAGAGCTTCTCTGAATCCATGCGCAGGATTTCCACGGTGCAGCGCACAGGATCACGTAAATAATCGGCTACACTCTTGTGGTAAAAGCGGATTGTGGGCGAGTCGGTCTCCGGATCGTTCTCTATCACCAATAGTGACTGGAGGTGTCGGACGCACGAAGTGACGGCGGCAGTGTCCTTGCCGAGGAGCTTGGCCCAGTCTGCCGCAGAAAGCAGTTCTTGACCGATGCAGAGCATGCCAATCAGCGTGGTCAAGAGCGACTCGTCCAGGCCTGGTGCCGAGAAGATCCGTTCGAATGTCGACGACAGAAGCGAGTCCATGCTCGCACCAGATGACGACGAATCGAAGACCAACGTTTCAATGTCTCGCATCGAAATGCTAGCGTGGCCGCTACCTTCCAACGATTTGCAAGCAAGAACCATCCACGCAAAGATTCCTTCCGAGAGCTCAACAAGCCTGTCTGCGCCCGATTTCGCCACCTCTTCTGAGACTTCCTGCTTTTCCAAAAAGTCGGCGGCGTAGATCCGCAAGTCTCTCCTGTTGTCGGCATCTGTCGGCTCGAGAGCGCTTTGCGGCATATCGGCAAACGCATCTACAATGTCAGGCTCCAGTCTCGACGTCATGAATATTTTCACGAACGGAGGAAGGTCGCGGCACCGCCGTCCAAACAGGTCCAGCATCTCGTTGCGTTCGTTGATCGTTCCGCACTCATCCAAAGCATCTACGACTATCAATAGCGGCCGCGGGTTCGATTTTTTCAGCGATCCCAGAGGCTTTCGAAGAAGCTCATCGAAAAGATCAGACACAGGCTTTTTGACCAGGTCTGGTGTTTTCCGCAGGGCTGCATGAATCAGCTGACCATAATTATCCCCATCCCAAACGCATAGATAATGTACAATAGTGAGTATAACTTGCCGAATATCCCTCCTCCTTTCGTCGTCATGTTTGCAAAAGAAGACACCAGCAAGCTGGTTCTTCGACTTGTGGTGTTCTGCAACGAGGGCAGCCATCACCGACTTCCCGACACCCGCCGGGCCCTTCAACCAAATCATCCGCTTCTTCGAATCGTCCAAAGTAAAAAGACCACTTGATAGGCGGTCAATAAGCCACTGCCGAGTACCTGGAACAAACGCGTGAAGGTGGACCTCCATCTGCTTGTTCATAACGTCATCCAGCGGGTTGAGCCACTGCCGAAGCTCCGTCATCATGGCGCGGGGAGCTGGCCTCTGACCGTTCTCGGCTTGCGCGAGCTGTCTCTGTAACGAAGTTATGAAGCTGGCAAGAGTTTGTGAGCCAAATAGAGGGTCGGAGAACGGGGGCAGGAGAGTGTTTTTGAAAGTACCTTTTAAGCTTTCCCGGCCGCGGATCGCAAGGCAATCCCTGCAGTTCAAAGATCTTGCTGACCACTTCACGAACAGTGTGTCTGCGAGGGCTCATGCTGTGAGCGTGGAGTTCTTCTGGGTAATCTGACGTGCCGAAGCTTGAAAATGGCGTGAAGCGATTTTCTACTCGGCCCCGATCAACTTCAATCTTGACTTCTTTCCCGACAAGAATTGGAAGAATTTCGATCTTTCCGAGACGGTGCAGCTCCAAAGCAAGCTCCCACTGCAATTTAAACAACGATTACTACCTCGAATTGTGGGAGAGAAGAGATGAACCTCGAGAAGAACGTTGTCCTGCCGCTGGTGCGCCGTTCTTATTTGTGTAAGAGTAAACTCGGAAATGAACAAGGCCGCGAAGCGACTGCTGGAGAGGCCCCGAAGGAATTCTGTTCGAAAGGCCTTTCCGGGACGGATGCACACTCGGTCCCAGTAAGCCTGGTGTCCGTACTCGGCGAGAGCGTTGTAAAGACCCTCAATCAAGCCGGCCTCCGAAACTTGCCGATGACTTGAACGCAATTGTGAGAGCTTAATCTCGCCAAAAACACCCAAGAGCTCTGCCTTCGAGCTTACCTGAAGAAAAATTCGTGGCGTCGCTGCCCCTCGTAGCAAATCCACGTTGGGTCCTCTTCCCCTTGGAGAATTTGCAAAGTCGTCTCGTCCAGAGCATCCGCCGTCGGCCCTGCGGCGTCCCACGAACCCTCCGACGCGTGATCGTGAACCGTCGTATTGCGCTCGAACTGGAAGCAAAATCCGCTCGAAATCTCTTCCCCAATATCGTTTCCCGGAATCTCGTACGTCTGGTTGTCCGCAGGGTCCACCACGGTCACCCGCATCGACGCCACGTCGCCCAGCCCAAGCTCCTTGGCGCACCGAAAAACGAATCGTTCCTTGCTAAAGTCAGCCTCGGTCGCCATGATCCGGTAGTTCTTCTGCAACTTGCCGTCGACGAGCAGCTTCACTCGAACGGCTTTCGACATTGGCGGCTGTGCCGGCTTCTGTCCGTGGATCGGATTGGCAACTGGATCGCGATCGAAAGGGATTCGATGGGCCGGGTTGAAAGATCCTTACCTGGGCTTTGCTGGTGATGTTGGCGTCACGGTCCTGTATCTGGAAGGCGGTTTGATCGGCATCCTGCAAGGTTTTGATTAATATTGTTAGCCGAAAACTTATTCTCCCGGCTGGTCCCTCACTCTACTTTAAATACACACACACACACACACACGACTCTCTCTCTCTCTCTCTCTCTCTCTCTCTCTCTCAATGTTGTTCGCACCGAGAGATAAAACATGTTCACGCCCTTGTCGCGGATGAGTGCAGGCAGCTTGACGGCGTTGTGCAGGCGCCAGGTGGCGCCGGCGTGGGCGTACCACAACTTGAACGACGTGGTAGGGGCGTCGATGGCGTCGGCAACCATCTCGAAGAGTGCGCGCGGGGTTGCGGCGGCTTCGCCATCAAGCGCCACGTCCAGAGCGAGGCGGTCGCCCGAGCGATCGACGACCGTGATTTCGACGACAGCGGTGGCGGCGCCGCTCCCCCCTCCTGCTGACATGTGGTGGTGGTGGCGAAAGATTCGTTTCTGTGTCGTGCAAAAGCATGAATCCTTTGTCTCCGACCCTCACTCGCCAAAAAAGGAAAGTTTGGGCCCAAAATTAGCAAAGAGTTCTCGAATGAATTCACAGTGAAATTCAAAATTGTATTGGCAATCGTTCGGTGATGAATATTCTCGTTCCCCCAGAGCGAAAAAAAATAATTCACACCCATCCCCTCTCGCGCTCCCATAGAAGGCCCACCACGCGGTGTCCGACAAGCAGGTTTTCCTTGGACAGTCTTGTGTCGTCGACAATTCGGGGGAACCGCCGTCGGAGCCGGTCGTGCAAGTGCCGCGCTGCCCTCCGCCACCGATCAGCGGCCTCGCCCTCGCTGTGCAGATGCGGCTGCCTCGGCTGGCCCCAATGCCCCGGCTCTGTCGTCGCCCCAGACGCAAGGACGAGCTCGTCCTCAACCCACTCTTCCCCAGCAGCCGCTACCCACATGGCCCCGTCCACCGTCCCATTCTCGCCCGCCCCACCAAAAACCTCGCCTCCACCGTTGCGGGAGAGCCACCACCGCCGCCAAGACCTCGGCGCCCCTGGCCGATCTCCCGCATCCCCAGCGCCAGGGTCGGCTCCGTGGTCCCCGGCCCCGTCGTCGTCGCCATCCGCATCCGTGTCGTCCAGTGCCCTCCTGTCCGCATTCCCACCACCCGCAGCGCCGTCACCGTCGTCGTCTTGCCATCGTGCGCACTGGTCGACATCCAGAACCAGGTCCACCAGCTGCGGGCAAGCCCGCAAAAGCCGCGCCACGGGTCGCGGTCCGAGGCCGAGGCCTTGGATCTGACGGCCCCACAGCGTCGCGCTGAACACGTCGAGGCGCCGCAGTGGCGACCCACACGGCAAAGGGGAAAGCGGTGACCGGCCACCCGATCCCGAGCAATGCCGCACGACCGACTCAACCAGAGCCGCAGGTCCCCCCCGCACACCATGGAGCGACAAAACCTCAAGCAGAGGCCCAATGGCCGCCAGCAGCTCGTCCACGGCCGGGGCAGACACCAGCGCCTCGTCCAGGTAAATCTCGCGGATCGCAGGGGAGGCCGAGTGATCGCCAGCAGCGCCCGCAGAGTCCAGAGAAGACGCGCCGACAGCGGCGGCCGCGGCTTCCGCCCACACTGCAGCGCACTGTCTGATTCCGCTGTCCGTGATGGCCGTCGCAGAAACGTTGAGCACTTGTAGCTGGGCAACGCGACCTTGCACAACGGCCACGAGCCCGGAGTCGTCAACAGCTGAGTTCGACAAGCAGAGAACCGTCAGGAATGGCATCGACAGATTCATTGTGAGGGCGGCTGGCGGTGGCAGCGGCCGCCGTCGACCTCCTCCGTCGAGATTCCTGGCGGCGATAGCGTTTGCATGGGGGCGAGTCACGTGTGCAGCCGGAGGCCATCGCTCACCACGCTCCGAGTCTTCGAGGTGAGCTCTCGCTGGCGTGCCTCCAGCAAGCGTACTGTCAAAAGCAAGCAAGCCCCGCGGCACAACAACGCGATCCAAGCACAACTCTCGAAGTTGACAGAAGGTTTCGGAAGCGTCAGTCGCTGAGTCGCCAATTCTACCCGCGCCAAACTGCCCTGTGCCGCTTGGCACAATAGTCTGCAGATTGTCAGCGATACCTCCACAACAGGCTGCAATGACCTGCAGGATGAGCTGATCGGGAACACGGACGGGCACACGCACTCGCAGGCGAGTCATTCCAGGATGTCCAATACGCGCAAGTAGGTACAGCGATGCTACAACTGTTCGGTTTCGTAACTCTACCGGATCCATCAGGATTGAGGCATTGTTTGCGCTCGATGACGACGACGCAAAGGCGTCGGCTGACCCCTCTGCACCGTTTAAGCCATCCAAATCATCCTGCTGAACTGAACTTGCACCCAACGCACGCCTTGAATTGTGGACTATCTGGGAAGCCGCTTCGTCAATTGCCGCGTCGACGGCAGCAGACGCTGCTGATGAAACAGACATGGCAGTAATGGATGAAGACGAGGCAGATACTGGATCGTCCACCAGATCCAAGTCGAGAGACTCGAGACTCTTGAGACAAAGCTGGGCTTCCCGTGCCATGGATGCTGCAGACGAGTGGGCGCTTCCAGTGACGCCTCGCAAGTCGATGGAACCGCGTAAAGATAGGCTGCGCAATCCTCGTTCCGGCTTCGACGGCGGAATAGGGCTTGTTTGGATTGGATGAGGCTGCTTCTTCGATGCTGAAGATTCTGCGGCCGAAATTTTGCCAGATGGATCACCTCCAGCCAGAAGAATGTGCTGAAGACTGTTCCAAGACATGGCGGTGACGTAAAGACGAAGGGTGCTGAGAGAGGGGCAACAATCGGGGATTGAGCGCAGCAGAAGCGTATCTCGGGGTTCGAAAAGGCGAATTGACAAAAGATCCAACGATCGCATCCAAGCCATCGCGCCCCGAGGCCAAAGAGAAGCGACGGCATTTTGTCCGATTCCCATTGATCCTCGAGTTTGCTTTCCTGAGCTTTTGCCTTGGGAATTACGCGACGAGGAGGGCGCGGCCGCCAAAATCGCGGCAGACCCTGCGGCTTGCTTTCCAAAGGTGCTCACCGGCCCTGTGAACGGCGCGAAGAACTCCCGGGTCACTGCGGCGTCAGTCAAGAGCCACGACGTTGGCGGGTCACTTAGGTGTCGGAGGGAACCAAAAAACCAGGCTCTGAGCCTCGTGAAAGATCCTACGGGAGCAGGGTCTCGCCAGGCACTGGAGCTAAGCTGACGCCAGTGACGATTCACGCTCGACATGACCGATGCCACGCGCTGCACCACGCGCCGGTAAAACCGATCCCGCTCACCTTTTGTGAGTTGTAGAAGGTGCTGCGCAGACGAAGGGGTGTTTGAATGTCCGGTGCCGAGAGCATCATTGAACAGGGAGGCCACAGCGTGTCCCAGAATTTGCTCTAGCACTTCGATGGGTGCTGTTGAAGCTGGGGAATGCCGAGATTCTTTGCTGAAAGCGGGGTCGTCCGCTTTCGTTCCTGTTGGCGTGCTAATGTCAGCACCAACAAGGGCGGTGGGACGGCGGCGGGGACTTGGAAGCTCGGGTCGGCCAACTGCAACCTCTCGGTCCAAGGCAGTGAGGGCAGAGCGGGCCGCGACCAGCGCGGCTTGGCACGCTTTTCGACGAAGCGCGCCTCCACTCCTTGTTCCACGTCCCTCCACGTTCAAGCACGCGATAGACGCGACAAGGGCGACTACATGCATCACAAGAACATACCGCAGATGGCGCAGCGCCATCCACCGTCTAGTCTTGGCCGTGACAAAGATGGACTGCCAAGGCGAGTAAAACGGTGCCACGATTGCTGTCGCACCGATGGGAATGGGGCCGGGCATTGGCAATGAATAGAAGTGCGGTTGCTGCTCGAAATGAGGAGAGGGCGCTGATGCTGCGAGCAAGGCCAGGTCAATGAAAGACCCTGCGAAATCGCGAGACAGGTTTAACGCGCGCTTAGAAAACTGCGGCTCAAGCATAGATAGGGCTTGTGAGCTTTCCCGTATTGCGGCTGCCGCCATCGGTGCGAGGATGCTCGCTGCAGTGAGAGTCGACGTTGAAGAGGTGGCTGGGCTTGATGGAAATTGAAAGGAGGAAGATGATTGGCGAGGAGCAGACTCCCTTACTATCGGTAGGCCGCCATTGCAACCACTCTTTCCGCTTGATTCGCTCAAAGTTGACTCTCTGGAATAAGCAGCAGCTTGGGATATGGCACCAGGCAGACTGGCAGATCCGCTGGCTTCAGAGGTAAGACCTGAAGTCGAAGCTGATCCCGCTGGCGGGAGTGGTGACGGATCACCTAATGAGCTTCGCCTGCTCGCGACATCCACAGATCGTTGAGACGACGACCTATTTCCATCTCTTCTATGGCTGGAATTGGAGTTGTTACTTGAAGTCATCAGGGCAGGACCAGCAGGCCACGGGAAGGGCCGAGGAGGGCGAGAGCTTCGCCGAGCAGGGACAGTGGTCGGCCTGTGCCCTAGAACCGAATTCGGATTCAGACAGGGCCCGGGATCCGACAGAGACGTGGACAGTGAAGAGTTGGAAGATTCGGACGTCGGAGAGGAAAGGCTGGGAGACGGCGGCGGTTGTCGATTGAGGATGACTGGACGAGGAGTCGTCAACGGCGGCGGTGAGGGGGACGACAAGACGTCAGGGGCTAAAGCGGCGAGAGGAGCGGCGAGAGAAGAGGCGAGCAGACGAGGAAGTGGCGGCCCGACTGCTGCAAGATCGGCTGGTACGAAGAGGGGATTGGGCGGATCGGAATCTGATGGGATAATCGAAGAGAAGGTGAGGGGGCCAGGCCCCCGGGCGTTGGCTGAAACCGTTGGGGACGCCGTTTTGATCGGTGCTATCTGCGGCAGCGGCGGCGATGATGGCGCACGTGGCGTTGATCCTTTTGTCTTCACCTCCTGACTGAGCAAAAGAAAGAGAAAAAAGAAGAAAGGGGAAAAAAAAACAGTAAAAGAAATAAAAAGCACAAGAGGCCTCGATGTTTAATCCCAATCGCTCTGGCCACCTTCGCTCTCGCCCTTTTCATCCCACTGACCGTCCCATTCCCGTCCATCGGCACGCCGGCCTCCACGGTCCCGCAGAAAAGTGGCCGTCTCGCGCGATTCTGCCTTGATAGCGCAGTCCAAAGGCGTGCGTCCTTTGCCGTCGATGGCAAACAACCAGTCTCGCCTGCCATCTGCAAGCACACGAAGAATTGCAAGATGGTCGCGACCTGACATGCCTGATAGGAGTTCCCCAGCAACGTGCAGCGGATTGGCGCCCGTCGCGTCAACACACGCTGACAGTCCCACTGCAGCGGCCTCTGCAGCCAGTCGTGCAGCCTCGGCCTCGTAACTTTCGTCGTCGTCACCCCAACCATCCCAATCTGCGGACTCGCCTCCATCTGATAGGCTGAACAAGTTGCTCATGCTCTGCTGGGTTGCGCGCTCCTCCCACCAGCTCCACTCGTTGCGTGGAACTTCCACTCCGCCGTAAAGTGCAACCAAAAATTCTACTGCATCCAGAAAACCTTGTTGCACTGCGCGATGCAGCGCAGAGAAACCAGGCCTCTCGGGCTCGTCCGAAGTGGCATCGTGACGGCTGTCAAAGTTGGCTCCATGAGACAGCAACACTTTTGCAAGTTCCACATTGCCTCGCTCCCCAGCAGCACTGTAAAATGGGGTTTGTCCCATTATCGTGCTCCCGTTCGGATTGCATCCATGAACAAGGAGCAAATGAGTTACAATACTTGGCTCCATATAAAAGACGGCAAGATTTAGCGCCGTCCAATCGTCTTTGCCCATCTTTTCCGTTGAGCCGCTGTAGTCCGGCGGAAAGGCGCTCTGAAACGCCCTCGATCTTAGCCACTGCGGCTTTGACGGTTCCTCCTCTAAAGGTAATGTTTCGGACGCGTCTTGTGGAACAGAGGGTGAGGCTGACGGTTGGGGCTGCTGCTCCAGAATCGACCCGCCTGCTCCCTCCTCTAATTCTGGTGCATCCACGGCGGGCACAAGAACGATAGGACTGCTCGGCAGAAATGCTGGCGGATTATCAAGAGAAGCTGCCGTTACCTCTTGATCTCCGCCATCAGTACCTGTAACAGACACGGCATCTGGAGAAGTCGTCAAGGAGGGCTCCTGGGATTCTTTGGCATGTTCCTCACGATCAACCGAATGCTCCAACTTCGAAGCTGTCTCCACTTTCACATAGAGGCCTTCATCGGGGTTCAGGTCAAACCCCTTCTCCACAAGAAGATCAATCAGCTCGCACGACGCCAAGGAGCACGCCATCCTTACGAACTGCTTTAATGCTCTGCGGGAGCCGTGACGAAGCAGGTACAGGACAATATCCAAGTGGGAGCTTTCTTCCGCCCGATCAATCGGTAGAGTTTGGGTGTCGTCATCGCCGTGTGCCGGCCTGGCGTCCACCGGCATGTTCCACTTTTCCACCAAGCTCTCAACAATCTTAATGTTGCCGTAATGGCTCGCAGTGTGAAGCAGTGACCACCCGGAACCGTCAAAAAGTCCAAGATCGGCTCCCATGGAAACAAGGTCGTCCAACATTTCGGGTGTTCCCTCGCGAGCCACATAAAAAGCGGGTGTATAGCCGGATCGATTCTGGGTGGGGTAATTGACAAATTGGCGCAATTGTGGGACGTTGTCACGGATATATCGAAGAAGTTTGTGGCCATCATTACGAATATGATGCAGCAGCGTGAACCCTTGCTCAATTTCACAGAGCTTCGGAGGGTTAGATGGAGCTTGGATACTTTTTACTACGGTACCTTGGCTCCCCGCTCTACGAGACATTGAAATGCCGACAGCGAGCTTCTTTGCACTGCAACAGATACCGCTCGATATTCTGAGGTCTCCAATTCAAAAAAAAGAAATTACCATTAATACACTTTACCTATAACTCACTCTCTCACCTCCTCGATAGCATCAATATCGACAGTGTTGAGGTCCAGGAAAACTTCCATCATGGACCGAAGATTCCTTCGAGCTAAGTCATGCAGCGTCACATTTGTGCGAAATCCAGCAGAAAGCAAGAACCGCAACACATCTGCATTTTGGGCTACGTATGCTGCTCGAGTCCACAATCGCTCAATTGGACTTCCTCGATCCTCGTGCGAGTCATCAGATGAATCAGACGAGCCGTCGTCGGTCTCGTCGCCATCGCCCTCTGATTCATTTTCATCGGAGATACGGGAAGTGGACTCATCCAGTTCATTTTCCCACAACCATGCGGCTTCTACGTCCTCCCTGTCGTTTACAGCTTCGCTCCGATCATTTGTTTCGGCTTCGTCCTTCATTCTTTCGAACAACACTGCCCGTCGCAGCAGTAACTTCTTTCTCAGAAGAACTTGAACGATATCGAGCGCGTCGGCGCGGCGAAGAAGCTTGACCATGCTGAAAAAGCTGTCCAACCACGTACCATGCTCAAGGGTTGGGACAGCCAAATCTCGCTCGGACTCCTCAGAGGACAACGCCTGTGTCGCTGCGTCGGTCGTGGCTTCGTTGGTCGGGATATCTTCCCAATCTTGATCATTGTCGTCTTCCACCAGCGTTGGCTCACTTTGCACATCAGTCAGTGATGCATGATGTGTATCGCCGATCGTCTCTTGGTCTGTGGTTGGGTTGCTCTGAATGGTGCCACCCTGTTGCTGGTCTTGAACCTTCGGCAAAACATCTAATACCTCCGAAGCTTCCCAGGTTTGAATTGACTGCTCCGGTACAAGAGCAGTTGCGGTTGCGACGTCCACATTGGAAGTAGAAGAAACTTGTGCATCGGAGGACGAAACGCTCACTGCCAGTGTTTCAGTCTCGACGTCTGCGCTTTGCTCGTCGGCATCAAGTGGGCGGTCAGGGTCGTTGCAGATTCCATCCCGCAAGTAAGAGCGCCAAATCTTGCCAGCAATGCGCTCCTGGGCTCGAAATGACATGCAGAGTCCCGCTATTCCCGTCTTATAAATAACGGCAGCTTTTACAGACGGGGACCAGCAGGCACTGCGGACTTTGCGGGACACCCGAGATAGCTCAAAAACATCGGCGAGTGAGGACGCCGCCATGACGACGACAACAGTCCAACATTCTACTGGGAGGGTGCAACAGGTAGGAAGGAGTGGCGAACACTTTTTTTGCGGCTTTTTCCGGCGGGAATGCTTGTGGAACAAGGATGCAAAATGGACGTGGTGGCTTTTAGCAGTGGCCTCTGGGCTGGAGGAAGATGGCTTGAAGATAACTTGTCGCCGAGAGATGATGTGAAGTGGAGTGTGACTCGCTTCTGAAGGCGAACAAAAAAGCGGGGGCGTCAGCGTCGAAAATGAATCCATGGTCATCAAAGTGGGGGACGAGACTGGAGTAACAGAGGGTGGAGTGAGAGAAGGTGAGAGCAGTTCCTTTTGCTGACGAAATTTCAATCCTAGACTGGTCTCAAGTGCATCGAACGACATGATCGATTGCGATGCAAAAAACGAGGGTTGAGGATGCGAATTGCTTATGTCGGGAGCCGCCACGTTCAACGTTGAAGGGAATGGTGAGGCAGGCGACATAGTCTCATCCAAGCGCCTAGACGCTGCGGCACTGCTCATCCCCAGCATGGTTGCTGGTGGCTCGGTGGCTGGGGTGAAATTTTTTTTTTTTTTTTTTTTTTTTTTTTTTTTTTTTTTTTTTGCAATTCGGCAAAGTCCGGAAACTGCCATTTCATTTGGCTCACGCTGCCCGACCCAAAGCAGCCGCAAGACCCTGAACGCCGACTTCCCCTCCAAACACCTCCCACTCCCACGAGCTCGTTGTCCGACGGCTCAACCGCCTTTTGTGCGCAACATCAGGTTCGTCTTGCGCCGATGCCGCCCGCCTTTGGCCACCCTCAAACATGTCGTCCTCGTCCTCCACGCCCACATCCCGGGCAGAGCTTGCCTCCATGGCTTCCTCTTCGTCCTCACGCTTGGCTTTTCCCTTACCGCTGCCGGCACCGCCTGTCAGCGGTGCCTTACCGCCGACGTCGCGGCAGTGCTCCGCCAAGAATTCGCGCAGGAGCGCTTGAAGCTCTTGGAAAGCACCGCCGGCGCTGATTGAGTGGTCAGAATCTGGGAAAAATTGAGACCGATATGTTCGAACGTGGTGCTGCGTGAACTGCCAGACAAGCTGCGCAGAATTTTGGAAATGAACATTGTCTTCATAGAGTAGTCGCGCAGCCGATTACATCGGTGAACGTGTAAGGAGAGTGAGGGGGAAAAAAAATTCGAACCATCGTAAGTTCCATGAGCCAGAAGGAACGCGGCGTTTTTGAAGCCGTCCATGTTCTTCACAGCACTTTCTTCATAGCCTGACGGATTGAGCTGCGGTGTCTTCATGTATCGCTCAGTGTAAATGGAGTCTGACGAAAGTATTAGAGGTCGAATTTCAAAGAAAAGGAGGATTTACCGTACAGCTTCCAGTCGGTTACTGGAGCTACCGCCATTCCCGCAGCGAATACTCCAGAGTCCGCTTCAATGACTTTACTTGTGAGGTACCCACCATAAGACTACACAAAGATAGTAATTTAAGGAATTTAGTTCCGAAACAGAGCTCATTTTTAAAAACCTCACCCAGCCCCAAATTGCCACCCGGTTTTTGTCTACGAATCCTTTTGCTACAACTTGTTTGACGGCTTCAATCGTATCCAGGGTCTCGTAATGGCCCAGCTTTTTGCTGACGATCGTTCTAAACTTGCGACCTCGGGCGCCAGTCCCACGGGGATCGACAAACAGTACAATGTATCCTTCCGGTATTAATCCCGTCTCGAATCCAAGTTCGAAGACCTGTCGAACTGTTTGTGAATTCGGACCTCCGTAACTGCACAGTGATTCGCACGTCAGCAAAGAGCCTGGTTGCTTTTGTTCTTACACTTTGACGAGCATTGGATATTTCTTTGTCACGTCAAAATCGTAAGGAACGAGCAGCTTCACATTGACCTCTAATGATGTACTTCATGTGTGAATGACTGTCATTTCCTTCAAAAAATTAAAAAAATTACAAAAATCGTACCGACGCCTTTATCGACAGGAACAGTGAAAAATGACTCCCGTGGCATGCCGTACGAGCGAAGTTCCTTCGAAACTCCTTCGTTCCGCGTGACGACTGCAGAATAATCTAACAACCAAGTTCTGTGAGTGATTGGCAGACGCGTTACCAGGACAGCCAAACCATCCTCTACCCCAACCACTTGCTGGAAAGGCACGTCGGGCCCTTTATACGAAAGCAAGTAGTACGACAGTTTTGGGCTGAAGCTTGCGTCGTAGAAGCCGACCTCGCCGACAACCGAACCGATACCCTCGTCTTCCTGGCTCAACTGAACTTCTACGCCTGTCGACTTTTCGTCAACTTTCGCCTTCCGGTGGGTGGTGTTCCACGTTCGAACTGATCCGCTCCATGTTGGCGGCTTTTTCGGCGGTGTTAGCTTCGTCTTTGTGCTCCCATCCAAATGTACGGAGTATAAGTGCCGCTGCGTGGATCCTTCCTCCGTTGAAGCGAAATAGACGACGCCTTTATCAGGGTCTGCGGCGTACACGTTTGTTACCTCCCAATGACCACTCGTCAACCAAACTGAAGGCTTTGCGTCGCTGACGGAACTATAATACGCAATGTGAGAAAACCCGTCCGCGTTATCTTGGATTTCGATGTACGATGAATCTTTCCTGCCGACAGCAGCAGATGGTGGAATGACCGTAATTGGTTGAAGCTGGACGAGTTTCCAACGAAATATGAAAAGTACAACAAATGAATCTGTCAGAGCGTGTTTGTTCAACATCGATTGGCGCTGGCCCATAGCATACACGATGAATGCCAAACAAAAAGATAATGGATGCAAACTTACAAAGGTGAACCAAGCCTCGTCATCGTATTTCTCATCCCGAACTTTCGTGGCAATCCATGTCCCGTTCGCGCCTTTCGTCTTTTCAACCAAAAATACACGCTGCGCATCTTGCACGCGGTTCATCATCCGCATCAACAAGGAGATCTTCGTGACCCACTTTACTTCAACAATGAGTCTGTCTTCGTCCGGGAACACATCCTCTTTGTTCGTAAAGACGACTTCCGCGTCTCGAGCGGCTTTTGTTGAGGATGACGGCGTCGCAATGTGAAGAGTAACGGTGGGATTTGGCTTCCCTGCCTGATTCAAGGAAGGCAAGGGGTTAATTGCAACACAGACCTAAACAGAATGAAATATTACCTTTGGATACTTGACTATCACCTCCTGCGGGTACACCCCACCGCTCGCCCCACCCCCAAAGTAGCGTTGGAGATGGAAGTCAGGCACAGCCGATTCGTTAAATTTCAAATAGGCGAGATGGGAACCATCAGCCGAAAACCACATCGCAGTCTTCGAAGCAAGCACTTCTTCCTCGTAAACCCAGTCGGAGACACCATTTATTATATCCGCGGAACCATCGACCGTCAGCTGTATCTCCGACGTCGTATCAACAGTAACGTATATGTCGTTGTCACGAACCCATGCCTGGGCTTGGTCAAACTTGGCAGTGAGAAAACACGTTTCTGACCACGTACCACATTGTGACCAGTTGGGCTCCAAACACTCAAGCCAATCATGCCTGCGCCAACTTCATCTTCATTTTTTTTTGATGGCGATTTTGTCAACGGAAACGCTGTTTTGCCAGCGATGTCGTACAAGTAGATTTCAGAGAAATACGAGTGGCGCCAGGCTTTTGTATGCTTCGTCTCCAGCATTAAAAACTTCAGATCACTGGATACTGTGAATTGTATGTACGAAATCGGATTGCCTGCCGCCTGCGAAAATTAGTCGAACCGATTGAAAAACAAGCGATCGAACTAACATCTTTTATGTCAGAGGCGAGAGCTAAAACTCGTGTTTCTTTGGTCGCCACGTGCGCCAGCATTATGTTGCCATTTGGCTCACGATAAACGTATGTCCCGTCCGCATCTGTAAGAGTCAATTGGAAAGATCAACGCATGGAACTCAATTCCAACCTCCTTTCACCCAATCGTAGGATGTCTCGGATGGGTAAAGTAAGGCATTTTCCAAATTAGTGAACTTTTTCACAGTTGTACCAATTGGTTTCGGCTTCGTCAATACTTTCAATGGATTGATCGGACGGTCAGATTTCGTCAAGTCATCAGCCAGATCGAGCACGACATACCTGGGTTGTCCTGGCCAGACACAGCAACAAGTATAATGACAACCAGCATAACGCCAAGTACAAGCATCAATATACGAGGATTCCTCAGAAACAAGGCCAATCTCGCACCAAACGAGTTGACCTTTTTTGGAGCACGAGCGATCAACGCGTTAGCTAAGCTTAGTCCAATCACAACCGAACAGACGTACCCGAATATCCAGTTTTCGGAACATGCGACCACCGATTCCATCCATTCCTTTCATCCCGCGGCGATCGTCATCGTCGTCGTCGTCCATCTCGCCGAAGCCTTCCGCGCCTCCTCGTCGGGATGACTCTCCGCCACCGCCACCACCCACAAACTGATCCGTCTCGCCGCCAGCGCCGCCTTCCAAGTCGCCGTCGGAAACCGACTTGGACGGTTTGAGCGGAATCATCCTCGTGGATGACATGTTGCCTATCAGTGGCGGACACGAAGTGTGAAGTCAGCGG
This sequence comes from Zopfochytrium polystomum, assembly GCA_025765615.1. Classification (NCBI taxonomy): domain Eukaryota; kingdom Fungi; phylum Chytridiomycota; class Chytridiomycetes; order Chytridiales; family Chytridiaceae; genus Zopfochytrium; species Zopfochytrium polystomum. Next base: position 32,776 of record JAIVFJ010000199.1, on the reverse strand, counting down.
TGGGGCGATTCGGGTGTCAGTGAGGCGGAGCGGGTGGCTGCGTGCGTCGGCAGGTGGTCGGTGGAAGACAATCCGGCTACTTATTTTCTCCCTTGTTCAATGAAGGTCAAGTCGACCGAACACGCCCACAATCTCAGGGAATCTGGCAACGCCGCCTTTCGCGACGCTTTGAAGATTGCACGACCCCAGCCCCTCCTCCCACCGAGCGACACCTCTTATGAATTTAATACTGGCCCTCCTGAACGCGCTGCAAAGATAGTGGAAGCATGTCGCCTTTATTCCGAATCGCTTCGATTCTCTCCGGCCATGGGGACTGGCCGACTTGACATGATGCTTACTCTTGCAAACCGATCGGCTGCCCTTTTTGATTTGGGATTATGGAATGCCTGCCTGGCCGATATTGCAGAGTGTCTGAAGACATCGAACGGGGCGCGTTCCAATGTTCGGAGCAATCCTTCCCTGCCGCAACTTACTCGACTGAAGCTTTTGAGACGCAGGGTGGACTGCCTTCAACAGTTGCGGTCAGGTGGACCTCTCCTCAGGGAATTTCGTTGCCGGGTGGATGATGAAGTCAATACCGCTCTTTTCAAGCTCGAGAATGGTGACGAAAGTGTTGTGATGGACGCGCTTGCCGAATATAACGCAGCAGCAAAACAGTGTGACGTTACGTTGACGGGAAATGTGATTTCCGCGGACATGAGAGTTCCTTTTCGATCGACCGACTGGCCGGCTGTTGCGAGGGATGAACTTGGCCCTGTCACTTGCTGCTACAACGAAACATGGACAGACCGATCTCTGCATGCTACCGATGCACTAAAACCTGGCGATCTGGTACTTCGGGAGTTACCGGCATTGATTGCGCTGCTCCCGACCATGTCGGCCCAACGTTGTGACGAATGCGGCACTTTACTCCCTCTTAACCCCGTTTGGTGAGAAGAGAATTGCGAATTCTCACCGTGGGCTCACTCGACAAAGCTGCGATCACTGTGTCACTCCTTTCTTCTGTAGCATCAAATGCAAGTTGAAGTCGGTTCATTCAAAAGTTTGCAACCAGACGCACACTCTTGATGGCCTCGACTCTGAATGGCTTTTGTCGATTAAACTGCTGTCGGCGTCGAATACTTGGCGTCGAAGACCGTCCCGAGTGTTGGACGTATCTCAGTCGACTCTCACCTTGAGCGTTGAGGACGCGCTCGCTCGACTTCAAGGCCATGAGTCCAAAATGCCACGGTCCAAACGAGCAAGTCTTGCAAAAGCCGCATCCAGTCTTGTGTCATTGCACAGTCTGCCATTTGCACACCCGGTTCTGGTCGGAGCGCTGTGCAAAGTACGGTGCAATTGCTTCGCAATCAAGACCCAAAACTTGGACGTGCAGGAAGAGTCGAGCTTGTTAGGCGAGCAACAAGGCGAAATTGGAAAGGGGCTCTTTTTAAAGGCAGCTCACCTCAACCATAGGTACGAATCGTCTCGTTCTCTTTATCCTAATGCAACCAGTTGTGAGCCGAATGCAGTTGCCATGTTTGACCCCACGAATTGTCAGATTGTTGTGAAAGTAACCAGACCCTTATTGGCTATGGATGAGATACTTATAAGCTATGTAAGTTGGATCGTAGTACCTGAAAAATCTCATCACAGTGGGAAGGGACCAACAGCATCGCGTATGAAGTGTGTGGAACGTCGACGCTTGCTTCTTGAAAAATGGAGTTTTAATTGTGAATGCGCAGCTTGCCACGCACCGTAAGTGGAAATCCACGGCCATTGGACATTCACACATATTCGCATTTACCAGAGATTTAGCGTGTTTGTACACCAACGCATTCCCTTGTACGTCTGCAAATTGCCCATGGCCTGTGCAAATTGAGGACTCTGCGTGTTCAGTTTGCCTAAGCCCAGCAGTAATAGATGTTCAGGTGAGGGAGGACTGGTTCGAGCCCTTCTCCTGATGAGCATTAGGGATTCAACGCGAGCTGCAGCCTCTTTGAGTCAGCTCTTCAAGCCGTTGGTGAGCGTAAATTATCACTACTCGCCAAAGTAGAAGTGCTTCGAACCAGATTATGCCATCCAACTTCGTTCCAACTAGCGTGCCTCTATGATGCAATGGGCAAAGAGCTAGCAGAACAGGGTAACAGCTTGTTGTTTTCATTTTTTGAAACACAGATACTGAAAGGGGTGGTAGGTGTTTTCGATCTTGCTTCCAAATACGTTCTTCGCGCTGTGAAGATCATAGAAAAAATATACGGTGTAGCTGGAGTGGAGATGGCCAAGGAACGATTGAAGCTTGCCGAGCTGTTTTACCTCGCAGGGAAGGTTGCGAGGGCGCGAGTTTGGGCGTCACGTGCGCTGGAAATGCGTTGGTTGCTATCAGATTCTGAAATTGCGGCAACACTTCCCATGCTCACTGCCAGTGCCGACCAGTAATCATGGCCACTGGTTTGCATCCACACAGATCGAAAAGCATAGAGCATCATTTATCGAGCAAGGTTCTCAATACCAAAAAAGTTAGTAAACTTCGACCCGTTATCGCTGAACGCGCATAATAGACAAATGTGGCACTGCCACCCCCTTGTTGGAGTTCGCTCCCAAGCGTAGGTGAACTTTCAAGGTGCCGAAGATGTATCACTCAGGCGTCCCAGTTGGTAGCGACAATAGTGCAAGTGATGTGTCAAAGTGACCAGGGGTTCCGCTAATCTAATTTCCAATTGAATTTCAATTTTCCGATTACATCAATATCCCTGAAACTTTGGGGAACTGACTTGATTTCAAGTTGATTTTCGAGTTGGTTTCAAGTCAAACTCAAGTCTGTGGCAAAGGGCCAGAGACTGACCTGTTTAGCCAGGCATTTGTATATCTGTCTTCCTCCTGCCATTTTGGTTGTCTGCCTGTCTCTGGGGCAGTCCTCCATGACTTGATTCTGACTTGAAATCAAATTGAAATCAAGTCAGTTCGCCAAAGTTTTAGAGATATTGCTTGTAAACAGTCTACTCTGAGTGAGTGGAAGGAGTGAATGAAGTGGAGATGTGTGTTTGTGGGTGGTGTGAGACTGTGCTCTCTAAATCTCCTCACCCTGGGCTGGAGGTGGAAATAGAGCAATGGCCTAAATACCAATCCTATCTAATGAAAAGGGGCAAAAGAAGGTGTCTAGGGGTCACCACACAGGAAAATGTATTTGGAGTCTACTAAAGCCCATCATCAAACACATAAGAAACTCTTTAAACACAAAAAGAGCAATCATCACACATCTAAAAGGGAAACATAAGAAAAGTGTACCAAAGGTGGCACAATCACAAAAGAAAGTGCAAAATACCTCTGGTCCAAGACACAGAGAAACCCCAATGGCAAAGCCAAAGGGACCGAATCACTCAGTACGGAGTGAGACTTAGGGCAACAAAGGGGGTGCCTAACGCAGCACCAACCAATCTGTGCCAGCTCCTTCCGAAGGCAGAAGCCAAGGGGGAAGGCAAGAGAGTGGGGAGGAAAGTGGCCAGGTCCCAACCTGTTGGAGCCACCACCTTGGAGCACCAGCTCCCTCTCTGCCAAAGACAAGCCCTAAGTTGGAGGGGGTTGGACACAAAGGCAAACACAAGGAACAGTTAGTGTGCAGAGATGCCTGTTGGACCAAACCAGAACTGTTTTCCACTTAACAGAACCAGACACATCTTGTCTCACTCCCAAGAGAGGTTCCAACTCAATCCAAGGAGGGGGCACACAGGGTGGGAGACAGTGCGACTCTCCTTGCTTCATCCTACTAGGACACAGAGTTTCAGCTCGTCAAGGAAACGGACCAGTCACCAGGCCAGAGGGATCCCCTATCTTAGAAACAAGGAAGGTTAAAACCCACTCCCACACACAAGTGTTGTTAGGCAGAACTGACTGGTTAGCAGCAAGAGGCACAAGATGGACCAGAACCTATTGTGACTGTCAGTTATCATTCTCACAATGCCCATGGGAGAGCGAGCCACTGCCAATGCAGACCTGGGTGCTGGCTTGCGCTGATGACAAATACTCCAAGTATTAAGTGGAACAGAAACCCGGTGTCAACAGTTTTTCTCCTCCTCCTCTGCTCAAGCAGATAATATAGGAGAGGTTTTTACCCTGTGCCGGTCACACTTGCCTAGCAACTATTACAGCGTGTATGTCATCATGCACCAATAAAAGTTGGGGAAAGGACCACCCACAAACACACATCTCCACTTCATTCAGTCCTTCCACTCACTCACTCAGAGTAGACTGTTTACAAGTGTGACACCATGACATCACAGGCATTAATCTGAGAGAAAGAGGGTCTGAACCCAGTGAAGACCAGGCCCACCAGAGGTCACAGGAGCCAACAACCATGGAGGAGGGGGCATACCTGAGAGACCATTCCTGCAGCAGTACCTGACCAGCCAGTTCATTCATATCACCTTGAGAGACCTGGATTTGACTAGATGTATTGACAGGAACCTAAAGGCACCACCACAGATTTACCCTCCATCCTTCCATCACCAAGTGGCTCCTACCCAGTCCAACCTAAACAGCATGCAGAGTGGTGAGATGTACTGGGGATTGAACCCAACACATTGCCATGATGGCCTTGGTACCTTCCCAATTGAAGGGAGCACTCTAACCACTGAGCAAGGAAGCCCTATGCCAGCAGTTGAGCAAACACTGAGTCATTTGGTCTGCAGCCGTTGTACGGAATAATAATAATAATAATAGCACAAATAATAATAGTGACAGGTGACGTAGGCGCAACAACAAGTGTCAGCCAGTGGCTTATGTGGACAACCAATAATAATAGAATAATAATATACACAACGGAGTCCAAGCCAAATGTGTGTATAACGTGCTTCGAGACAGGTGGATAATCCTCACAATTATCAGTGAAAAAGTGGGTATACACTCTTTTATTTGAGGTCACAGGCTTGACAGCCTGTCGTCCTCACAGTGGTCCTTCTCCCCAACTTGGAGAGAAAGAGAAAAAACTCTGTTATGAATTATTGATTCATAATGATGATATGCATGCTGTAATAGTTGCTAGGCAAGCGTGACCAGCACAGGGTAAAAACCTCTCCTATATTATCTGCTTGAGCAGAGGAGGAGGAAAACTGTTGACACTGGGTTTCTGTTCCACTTAATACTTGGAGTATTTGTCATCAGCGCAAGCCAGCGCCCAGGTCTGCATTGGCAGTGGCTTGCTCTCCCATGGGCATTGTGAGAACGATAACTGACAGTCACAGTAGGTTTGGGTCTGTCTTGCGCCTCTTGCTGCAAACCAGTCAGTTCTGCCTAACAATTCCTGATTGGAGCAGCATCGACAACCATGTTCTGAAGGCGCTGTGGCTGTTGACCATGGTGGAAGAGATGCTGCTTTCCCCTGTGATTCCTGTCATGACTGTGTACCGCCTCACTTTAATGGACAGCACGTTCAGCGGGGGTTTGCCATCAACTTCCGACAGGACAATGTGACTCTAGTGAAATTGATCCCCCAGCTTCCTGCCTCTGTCTCTGTGCTGGTTGTTTGTTGGCTGGGACAGCATTATGCCAGTCGTCCGACTTGCGTGTCAATTGCCAAAGAGTGGGGCTTGTTGGTTGGTTTCTGGTTGCACACCACCCCGACTTTTGGCGATTCGGGGTGCAGTTTGACCCAGCTGCCTGTGACCAGCTGCCCCTGGACGGTGTTCCCAACAACCTGCCCACGCAATTGCAAGAGGATGACCAGGCTTTGGAGGATGAGCCACCTGCAGTTGAGGATGGTGGGGTCGAGCCAGAAGGAATGGCTCCTTATGGATCCATTGTTGACAAAGGTGAGGTGCCTGTGTTGGAGAGGGATCGCCCACATAGGATCCTGGAACGCCCCTGCGGGAGCAACAAAGGGCAATGGTGGTCGACTGGCCAGATCAGCAAGAGGTTCCTATTGATGAGTTTTGCACTCCAGATATGAGCTCCTTGATATCTGGCATATTAATCTCAGAGAGCACTCATCACCTCTTCACACCTTCAAGGTCTTGCCAGTCTTGCATTTGTCAAGCTGTTTCCCCTTGGCCAAGCGGACCCCACTGTCGAGGGCAGGCTTTGTGATGTGTCCTTGCAGGAGGCTGCTGTTCATCTCATGAAGTTTGCTGTGCTCAATCCCTTCTCCAACGACAGCCGCCACTACTATCCTTATGCTGAGCATACTCGCTTCCTCTTCTGGGTTAATGATTGTGTCCGACGCCACAGGGCGCTTGGCCGGGCCTCGGTCTACCTGAAGCAGAACCCCAGAGACGAAGCCATGACCGCCAAGCCGCTCCAGGAGGCTTTGAACCCCGCAGCGAAAGACTGCGATCATGAGTCGAATCTCTGCCTATGCTGCAAACATCACTGGCTCAGACAGCTTCTGGCATCAGCGTCGGCAAGAGTTTGAGGCTGCAGTGGAGCAGAAGGGCTGCCCTACCGCCTTTTTCACCTGCAGCTATGCAGACAACCACCTCTGGGACCTCCACAGGCTCCTTCCTGGAGGTTTCCAGGTCAACCCCTCTCGCTGAGCCGCCGTTGCTTCAGAGTGCCAGCACCTTGTGGATTGGACCCCACCAGCATGCTCAAGAGACCACCATCACTTTTGAAAAGAGCCCCACCACTGGCAAAGTCACAGCTCGCATCTCTTTGAATCGCAATTATTCCTCATGAATCCCAACTGCCAGGTGCGGTGTCACCACTGGCGCAGAAAACGTGGACCTTCAGGTGGTGGTCAATGCCAAGGCCAATCGCCTACTTGATCAAGTACGCATCAAAGGCCGAAAAGAGGAGCCGCACCCTCACCCATGTGTATGACCAACAATAAATAATAAGGGAGTAGGAATCCAAGCCTAGTCATGTTTTGCCAGAAACGCAGGTCGAGACGGGGTGGTAATCCTCACAATTACCAGTTAAAAAGTGGGTATACACTTAATTTATTTGAGGTCACAGGCTCGACAGCCTGTCGTCCTCACATGGATCTGGAGCAGGACGCTTGGATGGACCTTGCTGGCTTGCTTGACGGACCAGCCTGGACTGGCTGTTGGAGGCGACAACAACTTGGATGTTCTCATTGATTGGAACCACGACTGGGGCGCCCACCATGCCAACCATCATCCAGATGAGTTGCAAGCTGGGCGGACCTTTGGCGATCCAAACATTCTCTTTGGTGGTCTGTCAGTCCCCCTGGTTGGTGACCTGGCCCAGATACCTCCTGTGGGAGAGACTTCTCTCTTCAACGGCTACAGGTAACTTGGGGACGCATGGGCTGGAGAGCTACAGCCACTTTCGGTTCTTGGCAAGGCTGCTTCGCGTTCACTGTCAACAGATTGCTGAGGGCAACAACCATCATGCTCAGTTCGTTCGAATCCTTTCAGAGCTGCGCGAAGGAAGCATGAGCGAGGAGGACTGGCTTTTTCTCATGGATCACTACTCGGATGAGGCCACCAAGAGTAGGATTGACCTGTTTTGAGGCTATCATGAGCAGTTCGCCAATAAGCTCCAACCTCTACTTCTCCAACAAGGACGTTAGTTAACAGAACGCCCTTCGGCTCTGGGAGCTGGGGAACCCTGTTGTGCAGATTTCTGCTGCAAACAACCCAGATAGCGCTAAGAATGAAAAGACAGACTCTTTCAATGGCTTGGAGAACACCATCTATTTGGCGGTCGGTGCCAGGGTTGCCATTACGTCCAACATCTGGAAGTCAGTGGGATTGACAAACGGAGCCACTGGACGCATCACAGACATCGTCTTTGGTGAAGAGAGCCTGTCCCTCCAGCTTTTGTCATTGTCAAAATGGACAGTTAGAACAGCCCGCCGTTTCAAGAGGACAACTGTGTTGCAATAGCCCCCATTTGTGTGGGTTTCGGAACCATGACCCGCACTCAGCTTCCTCTGCGTTTGGCTTATGCCATGACCATTCACAAAAGTCAGGGACAGACATCGGACTTGGCCTTCATCAACATTGGAAAGAACGAATCTTCGCCTGGAATCTCTTTTGTTGCTCTATCTCGGGAGCACATCAGCAGCGGCCTCATGTTGAAAGCCTTTCCCTATAGTAGAGTGGCTAACCTTTCCCAGTCTGATGGCTTCAGGAAGAGAAAGGAGGAGGATGAGAGGCTAGATCGCCTTTCCATTTCAATGAGCAGTTGGACCAAATGAAGGAATAAATTCATGTCAACTTATTTGTGTTGTTTCTATAGTTGGTTTTTGCTGTGTTCTTCCATTTAATTCAGTGCCCTGTTTGGGGTGCTGGATTATCCATACACACCTTTGGGCTGAGGTGTAAGGCCTTGCCTTAAATCTATATAATAAAAAAAACAAGGATTTGCGCTGTCTACCTCCCTGTCTGTAGGACTGGCAGTCAGTGGCTGTCTGTCTCTCTGTCGGTCTCTCTATCTCTTCGCTCTGTCTCTCTCTGTCTCTCACTCTGTCTCTCTGTCTCTCTTTCTCTGTTCTCTCCCTGTCTCTCTCTCCTCTTCCTCTCACTCTCTCTCTCTCCCTGTCTCGCTCTGCCTCTTTCTCCCTCTCTCTCTCCCTGTCTCTCTCCCTCTCTCCCTCTCTCACTCACTCTCTCTCTCTCCCTGTTGCTCTCTCTCCCTGTCTGTAGGACTGGCAGTCAAAGGGCTGTCTGTCTCTCTGTCGCTTCGCTCTCTCTCTCTCTGTCTCTCCTTCTCTGTTTCTCTCTCTCTCTCTCTCTCTCTCTCTCTCTCTCTCTCTCTCTCTCTCTCTCTCTCTCCTCTCTCTCTCTCTCTCTCTCTCCCTGTCTCTCTCCCTGTTTCTCGCTGTCTCTCCAACTCTTCGCTCTGTCGCTCTCTCTTCTCTCTCTCTCTCTCCCTGTCCTTCTGTCTCTCACTCTCTCTCTCTCTGTCACACACACACACACTCTCTCTCTCCCCTCTTTTGAGCAGGGGGGTTGAGGGGGGGCGGCAGCCCCCCCCCACCGGGGGGCTCAGGGGGCGGGAGCCCCCTGACTCAAAAACATATTTTCCTCTGTCTCTCTGTCTTTTCCTTATCTCTCTATCTGTTTCACTGCCTCTGTCTCTGTCCCTCCCTGCAGTTCTTGGTTACTTTCTTGCTTGGGGGTGGGGCGACTCTGACCATCTCATTGGAGGCAGACCAACCCATCAGACAAGGCAGCTGCAAGCAACTCGATGCAACCACAGGAAGGTGTCAGGATAGACAAGTGAGGAGTCTCTTTCTCTCTCTCTATCTCTCTTGGGGGTGGAGGGGGGTGGGGAGCCCCCTGACTGAAAAAACAATCCAGCTTCTCTCTCCCTCCCTCCCTCCCAACGTCTCTCTCTCGCTCTCTCTCTTTTGCATTTCAATCATGCTCTAAATACTAAAAATGGAATGAAGTCAACAGGCTGTCTGTCTATAAGAGTGGCAGTCAACGGGTTGTCTGTCTATCTCCTATCTGTGGGAGTGGCAGTCAATGGGCTGTGTGTCTCGATATCTATCTCTCTGTCTCTTTGCAGTCAACAGGCTGTTGTCTATCTATCAATCAATGACTGCCTCTTTGTTTGAACTAAAGTCAACAGGCTGTTTGTGTTTCTCCCTCTGGGTTCTGTGAGCACTTTGGAGCCAGTGCCCAGCTGACTGTTGCATTCAAGGCTGTCAGTCTTCCTGTTGCAGTCAAATGGGTTGCTCCATGAGCGGCCAAAGGCTGCAAGGGCAGCACTCAGTTTGTCAGAGGTTCCACGTTTGCCAGGGTGGCTGTGCTGAAAGACTGCGACTTCTCTCTCTTTCTGTCCCCCTTTGTCTGTCAGTGTGTCAGTGGCTTGGGGCTAACACTCCAAGCTTTGTTGGCCACTCTCTGCTTGGCCTGCCACACAATGTTCATTGTGGCATGCCACTCTCCTGGACAGATTGCCTGTGTGTGGGACAACCAATATCCATTGAAGGCTTTGTCTTTAATCATTTTTTCTCTTCTTTCTTTTTTTTCTTTTATGTTTTTTGGCAAGGATGGCTTACAAGTTGACAGGCATCCCCTAGTATCTTTATTAATAAATGGGCGGGATTCAAACCCAGCAATCCGACGCTGGTTCGGCGTGGCACTGCGACACTACATCGGGCAGAGGAGGCCGCTTATCTTCATATCGCATTTATTTGAAACCTTCCTGCCAACCGGAACAGACTTCTCAAGCCTGTTAGTTCCCTCGAATCAAATTGTGCCTCTGTCTTCAAGGCGCCATGGGCAAAGGAAAGGGACCGCTGTGCGTTTGCTTCTCCCCAAGCCGCCAATATCAAGCAAGGAACTGCTGACAAAGAAAGCATTCTGACCAATCACACTCAATCCAAGCCGCTCCCATTTGTCCAAGATTTGCGACAAATTGCGGCGTTGGGCGGAAAAAAGAGAAAAAAATTTGGAAATAAAAGCAATGCTTCTCTCCATCGTTCCTTCGTGAAAAATTTTTTTTTGCACATATTTATCTCTTCGCAATTGGAGGTCACCTTCCGCTTTCGCAGCAAGCTTTGCGTTTTAATTTTTTTCTTTTTGTTTTTTTGTTTTTTTGGTTTGGTTTGGTTTGGGTTAGTTTGGTCTGGAAAATGATTGGGTTTGTGAGCAAGTTGCGTCATCGCACTGACCCATTTAAGAGTGAAGTTTCCGGCATGCCGGCCAGGCGCACTTCATTTTCCTTTTGTCCGCACTCCGCGGTCGCAGCCAGTTCAACCGAGGAAAGGCGGAAAAGAACAAAAGGAAAAAAAAGAAAGGGCCTGCGAGAATTACATTAAAAAATTTCCTTTTTTCTCTTTGTATCCGTTGGTTTTGGTTTGATTTTGTTTTCGCTAATGCTTGCTTCCACCTGGTTGGTCCGGGAAAAAATAAAATCAAATTATTTATTTATTCAAAATTCGAAAGAGTAGTCATCGGGATTGAAAACGAAACCAGAAACAAAGAAAGAGAAAAAAAAAATTTTTGCTCCGCTGTGCGAAAGCAAAAATGGAAAGGAGGCAAAGCAAAGACAAGGAATGTCGAAGTGCTCGGAAACGATCGTTGCCGGAGCTGAAGGCCGCATAGTTCTAATTTTTCTGCTTGCTTGGATGAATCAAAAACGGACGATTACTTGTTCAAATTGGAAAGAAGACCCAAAACAAACACAGGCCAAAAGACAGAGCGAAGAAAAGAAAATTTCTGCTCGGCTGCGTGTGCGGGGACAGATGCTTGTCCGGCCCAAACTCTCACAGCCCACCCCATCCATGGACTCGGGCTCTTTCTCTCTCTCTCTCTCTCTCTCTCTCTCTCTCTCTGTCTCTCTCTCTCTCTTCTCTCTCCTATCCAGTCAGTGCGCACGTTCTGTCTCTTGTCCGATCCGTCCGCGTCCGCCCCCGGCGACATGAATTCCACTTTTTTTGGAGCCCTTCCTCCTTCCTCTATCGGGTCAGTCTCGTTGCCGTCCGTCTGTCTGTCTCAATACGTATCGGATGATGTCTGTCTCTGACTCTCTCTCGCTGGTTGCTGGTACACACAGCTTTTCCATCATGGGCTGTTGCCCTGCTTCTGTCTGTCTCTCAACCCTGCAAACGACCCGTTCTTCTTCGTCCTTGGTCGAAACCTTTTCGTTTTTCTTTTGGTTTTTGTTGCACGGTGAGTCTTCTCTCCAACAGCAACACACGACAGCAGCACCAGCCCCCCTCACCTTCCTGCACCACCAACGCACAGGGACACATTCTCTCTATCATCTTGGCACAGCTCGGGCAGAACTAGTACATCCGCGCTGCTGGCTGCAACTGGTTCTTCGTCCGTCAGCCTGTGTTTGGTCTTGTCTTGTCGGATCGACGACGACGACGTCCAGTGCCAAAGAATTGGAGCCGACCGCCGCAAATCCCCTGACCCTTACCCGAACAACACAACAGGGGTTGGTTCCATATGCCACCACCGCCCGAGCCTGCCCAGAACGTCCCCGAGTCATCGGTCCAACCGTTGGGGAGAAGCATGGAAAGCGACGCCGCCCCTTCTGCAACGGCGCCGGCCGTGCCAGCCACAGGATCCGTGGCACCACCCTTACCGAGTGCGCCTTCTTCCTCCGCGGGGCCATCCTCAAACAAGGCTGCGCGAGCACCACTTACACCCGCGAGCCATCCAAATCACCAGCACTCTCTTCAACGTCCGTTCTCTCACCAAGACCAGCCCCCTCACGCTCTGTACCAGCCCCAGCACCAAAGCCACCAGCAGCAATATCACCCTCAGTCACAGTACCAGATTCGCACCAACAGCAACGACACCAGTGGTTTCAATGGTCAGGCCACCGCACATCAGCACCAACCTTCGGCACAGTACAATAGCCCCCAATCCCCGCAGCTCCAGCAGCCTTTGAGTCAGAACTTGTATCATCACACCCAAGTTTACCATGCAGCTTCTCAGGTCGCTCAACCCCGACCTTATCACTCAGTCGCTTCTCCCTCCCCCGACTCGAGCAGCACAATGCCATCCAGCGAGCAATCTCGGCATTATCAGCACTCAGATCAGGCACAACAGACGGCTGTCTACCACCCTGTCCGACCAACTTACACGCCGGTGCCGTCTTCATATCATCCATCTTCAGGATCGTCGTCCTCCTTGTACTCCAGTTTCGTCCATCGCACTCATGCGGATGATGGTTCAGGCGCTACTCACGGAGCGCCGGCCCACTCTCGGATCTCGTCAACTCGATTCGATTCTCCAACCCACCAGCTCCCTGATTTTCATCGAAGGGGTGGGGCTGGACGGTATCAACAGCAAGCGCCACACTCCTCTGCTCCCCCAGTACCTCAATCGTACTACGCGCCGACTTCTGGTCAGGGCAGTAGCACTGTGCAGTACCGATCCGTCGTGTCTCCACGCCTATACGGTGGGGTGGTCTCTGCACACCCAGGCTCAGCTTTGAACGGCGGGTTCTTACCCGCAGCAAGATCGCCCAACCAGGCTGCGCCTGGATCAGCGTACGAGGTGAGTACTCCATCGGGTGCAGTGGACGTAAAATCGCTCGGCCTTCCTCCAAAGAAGACCGGAACACGTCGCCGCCTGCGAGCCTGCGATTCATGCTTCTACAGGAAATTGCGGTTCGTTCGTGTGCAGTTTTCCCCCATTTTTTTGCCTCTGACTTGAATTTTTGCTCAGCTGTGACGCCCTTCCGAGAGACTTTGACTCCCACCCAATGCCGCCGACGCCTTTGCCCTCGTGCTCCGCCTGCCGAAAATTTGGCGAAGGGTGTACATTCAACAGAAATGACTCGAAGCGAGGAAATGCTCCCCCTGCTCATTTGACTTCCCCACGTCGATCAAGGACAGGCATCCTTGGGAATGTTTCGCATGGTCAGCCTTTTTCGGCCCCTCATTCGCAACCCCTCTATCACCCAGTTGGCACACATGCAACCGTGCACCAACTGCCGCCTGTATCGTCGCTGTATCCATCCGTACCTGAGGGGGACTCATCAAACGGTCAAATTATGTCGTTCGCTGGAAGTGTTGCGGCCATCCCAGGCAGTCGATCCGACGTGGACTCTTCAAAGCTGCCAAGCGGTTTCGTATTGAATGACCGGTCCAAGGATGGCGGTGACTCCCCACATGAACCATTCGGCTCAAAGCTGAACCGGCACGCTCATGAAAGACCTAGGCAAGAAAGTAATCAAGGCCTTGCAGAGCTTGCAGCAGCAGCAGTTTCACTCCAGCCTTCCGCAACGCCACGCGAAGGAATGAAGGCCTTGCCACCACCGAAGCAATCTTCGGACCCAACGTCCGCTGTCCAGCCGCCCTACTCGCCTTCACACAACAGCAAAAGACAGCGAGACGATGAAGCCACGTCAAGTCAAAGGGAGGCAAAACGCATTCATGTTGCCTATGGCACTGACTTTGGATCCTTGAGCGGGGCTTCGGGGACCGATACGATGCCGTTGCCGTTTACGCATCCAGAACCAGTGGCGTTGAACTCCACAGCCTCGCCGTCGCCTTCCACTGTTACTTTACCGGACGATGACCATTCCGATCCTCACACAATTCGAAACCAATCCCCATCAGCCGCATCGTCCTCAACGGAGTCCTCTAGTTCTGCATTGCAACACCGCCGCGGGATGATGAACATCTCGTCCATTCTCAACAACGGCGGTCCTCGCCTCGCTGACTGGGCTGGACCGGCCGAGCGGTTGAGGACTTCATCGACCGAGACTCGGCCCATGCAGGACGGTGCCAGTGGTAGTCGCCCTGGTGAAACTACTCGTTTATCGATGCAGGCCCCTTCCATCGCTGATAACCCGGATAAGCGCCCAATCTCGACACCAGTGTTGCAGCTTTCCGGTCCGGAGTCGTTTGGCAACGGCATTCACCAACACCGGTTGCTGCACAATGAAACGCCACTGAACTTTTCATCGGTAGACGCCCTGGCAGCAGATCCTTACTCAAACGCGCGCGTGTTGAGTGCCATCCCCCGTGACGCGTTGGAAGACCTTATCCACATTCATTTCCAAAAAAAGATTATGGGAGTTGAGCTCCTGCACAGGCCTACTTGGGTGAAATTCTGGGATCGACAGCCACCGATACTACAAAATGCCATTTTCGCTCTAAATGCACGGTTCAGCCAGCACCCAGCCATCCTTGCTCTTGGTAGGGGAGCCACGACGAAGCGGCTTTCTGCGAAGAAGGTCTCTGTGTCTGATTCAGATGCAAAACTCACTGCGGACGAGCGTCTGGAGGACGGACCTCACGACGCGGAATACGTCGAAGTGCCGGATCCGTGGGCGCAAGGCGAACCGTTTTTCCAAAGAGCGAGGTTGCTTATGCTCGAGTCTATGGATTCTCCGAGTGTCGAATCAGTTGTCGCGCTTCTCATGATGAGAATATACTGTAACGCCCGGAACATTGGTAAGAGCTGAAAGGAGCTCGCGGTTTTGGGCTGTATTGCATGCTAACGCTCAATTTCATGTGTCACTCAGGCGGCAGTGCCAGAAGTATCCTCCTTTTGAACATGGCCGCGCGGCAAGCTGAGATGATAGCCCTTCATGTCGATCTTAGTGAACTGAAGTTACTATCCCACTCGTCACAAATTCCAATGAAGGACGTCTACGAATCTTTTGAGTCGACGGCCCCTGACTCGAAGGCTCGGGTGAAGGAGTCTCTTACAGCGACTGAAATGTCAGAGTGCGAGCAGGAGTTCCGCCGTCGGGCCGCTTTCTCGCTTTGGGTGACGCTGCGAACCACAGGAACCGATCATTTACCATTCAGTGACGTTGGTTGGCAATTTACTCCGCGGTCGCAGGCAGCAAAGGTTGAAATCGGCCCGGCGATGATTTTTGATCGGTCTCCCGTATTCCCCCGAATGTCCGACGGCGAGTACGACGCACTTTCACCTTCAGCCAAGTCTCGTCGACCGGCTGCATGCGATGTCTGGAGCAACCAAGCACAGGGTGGTGCCGCCAGAACGCCATCCTCTGCGGAGGATGCGTCAATGATGGAGCCTTCAAGCTATGACGATGAAGACTACGCTGCTCCATATCTTTGGGTCTGCACAGACCCGAAAAACCGACCACTCCATCTTCCTCGAACCGTTCATTACACCTACGTCTTCATTGTCGCTCTTGCGAGCGATGCGATTCGAGTGACTTCAACAGTTTGCTACACTCTTCCACATGATCGAGGGTACATACTGCCGTTGACCGAAGCTGGAAAAAGCTCGTCTCGCCCGTTCATTCCGGATATCTCTGATCGAAAAATAGCCCAGCTCAAGGCCCTTGAAGAATCGACAGAAACCGCCCTCGGATTCCTTCGTGCGGAGCGCCGTACAGTTGAGATTGTTTCCTCAGAAGCGAGGGAAGTTGAGCTGCCAAATTCGTTGCCGCCGTTGGCGTCGCCGGCCATGCAGTGTCCAACTGAGGAGTCTTGCTCAGTCCCTCCTCCCAATGAATTGAGCCCGACTGTGGAAGCTAAGGGATTAAGCCACATCCAGCCATCCATAGCCTTCTTTGGCATTCTGTACCTGACCTTGCAAATGCTGCTTCGCAGGTCGAAGCTTGTGCTATGCATGCGCGACTGGGAAATCGCTATGGCGGCTGTCTCTCCTCCGACGACCGAGGCAACCCTTAAGACCGACGAACAGCAAGAGGCTCGATCTCGTTCGACTGATGCTGATGCGGGTTTGGCGAACGCAGAAGCAGAAGCGTTACCGGACCCTAGTGCGCCACCGAATGGCGCAGCAAACTCTGGCCAAACGAAGGTGGCGGGGGCGGTGGCCGCTGTTCGCCCCGCACCTTCGTCTCCTTTGGGTGTCGATGCTTCCTCTGCCCAGTCGCACGTCGCAGACTCACTGTCATCCTCCGATTCCGCTTCTTCTTCTCCAAAAACAGTGAACGAGACTGCAACGCATTCCAAAGAGCCCGTTACGATGACAGAAGGAAGCGCTGCACTACCAACGAGCCCGCCCATGGAGCACATTGTGGACCTCCTCGAGCAGTGTGCCGAAATGACGTACCTGCTCTCCCAGTTTCTCTTTGTTGCCACCCGCCCGGGCTCCGAGATGGACGCCGGAAAGTATCTCTTGCCCCCGCTGGTCGCGCACTGCGTGTTTGAGGTGGGCGTCACTCACTTTACCGTTCTCCACGCTGCCTGGCTGCTTTTCGGAGACGACGCCGCACCATCGAGCGAAGAGCAACGGGAGGCGGACGAGGGTGCTTCGGAGCCGCGAGCGCCGTCTCCGAACGGAGAAGCTGGTTGCGATGCGCCGCCTCAGCAGCCGCCCAAGCTAGCCGGCGGTGGTGCGGCCGACGGCGACGCCGTGGCTGCTGGCGAGACGGGCACGGGCACGGGCACGCGCACCGTGCCGCCGCGTTCGACCGCGGCGGCATGCAGCGGCAAGGCGCTCCTCGGACTTCGACACGCGCGGAGGTGCCTAGAACGGCAGAACGCGCAGTGGTCGTACTTTGACGGGTGGATGCGAGTTCTCCAGACCTTCGAACTTTTGGCTTGGCGAGAGCAATTGGAGTGAATGGGATCCAGTTTTAGTTGGTTGGAATTGTTTTTTTAGTATTTGGTTGTTATGTTTATTTTTCCAATCTATTTTTTGATGTTCACGGTCTCCAGTTCGTTTTAGTCTCGCTCGGTTTTCCCCCTTTGGTCCTCCACAATTTGCAATCGTGTTTTTTTTTTTTTTTTTTGTTTTGTTGGTTCGTCTTCTTTTTCCATTGTACTTTGCTCCCACCGCTTGCGGTGTTATTTTCGTTCTGCTCCTTCTTCTCTTTATTTGGAAAAAAAAGGAATAAAGTACAAACGAAAACTTCGAGGCTTTTCCTTACTTCTGTTTGAACCCAGCGTGGGATGTGGGGGATGGAATTCCCATCTTCCTAGAGTTATTAACCCTACAAGGGCAAGTGCCACTGTGCCGCTCCTGGCATGATGCCCAATTTAAGCCTTCGGAGAAAAAAAGGATTCAACAAACAGATGCCCCATAAAAAATGAACTACCTTGTTCAGAATTGAGAGGGCTTTCTCATTGTGCCACTTGGTCTCAATGTGACAGCTCAAAATTCCGTTCCCAGCAGTGGGATGTTATACTCATTTCGGATGTCCCAAACTTGAAAAAAAAAGCTGACCCCCAAAGCAAAAGCTTTTCTTCTGCCATTGCGGCTGCTCTGTGGCCCAGCTTGATCTGCTGTTTATAGAAAATTAACAATGTACGCTGTCCCCAAAGTCAGTCAGTTTTTGTGCCAACATTTTCTCTTTGAGTTCAAAATGCCCCAAAGCACACAATCCCAGAAACCTCTGAGCCCATTGAAAATTGATTCTTTAGACTTTATCTTGTAAAAAATATCTTTTTTATTGGAAGTTCACCAAAAAAAATTTCGTATAGGAGCAGATAGAAGAGCAGCCATCAGTTGGCAACCACCATGAGAACTAGCCATTCGAAGTGGAGAAAGGATGATTTTGATAGCTAATATCCATAGAAATACTGATTCTCACTTTTTCTTTCATTGCTTGACCATTGGCAATATCAAAAGCATTGCATTTGATCGCTGCAATGGTCCCCATCCCAAAGATATGTTCCGCAAAGCACTTCCCAATACAAAAGCCAACTCAGCACTGGCTGCATATGGTGGAAGTTCTTTGGTTGCTGCTTGATGGACCATGTCAGCAGTGCACCCTCTCTAAATCAGATCCTCCTGGTGCATCCACGTTTGTGAATGTGTGATATTTGTGTCTGTCGTAATGAACTGGGAAATGATAGCCCTGAGCAATGCAAGCTCTTGTTAGACAAGGTACCAAATCAGTTGGCCCTCTTACAGCAGGATCAACAGATTGAGAGTTGTTGCAAATTTTTAAAAGCTGCCTATCCAGTGTAAACAGTCTACTCTGAGTGAGTGAGTGGGAGGAGTGAATGAAGTGGAGATGTGTGTTTGTGGGTGGTCCTTCTCCCCAACTTGGTGAGAAAGAGAAAAAAACTCTGTTATGAATTATTGATACATGATGGTGATATACACGCTGTAATAGTTGCTAGGCAAGCGTGACTGGCACAGGGTAAAAACCTCTCCTATATTATCTGCTTAAGCAGAGGAGGAGGAAAACTGTTGACACCATGTTTCTGTTACTTAATACTCAGAGTATTTGTCAACAGCCGAAGCCAGCGCCTGGGTCTGCATTGGCGGTGGCTTGGTCTCCCCATGGGCATTGTGAGAACAATAACTGCAATAGGTTCAGGTCCGCCTTGTGCCTCTTGCTGCTCACCATCTGTCTAACATCTGGCAGATTTAGTCATGATGTCAACATTCCAGAAAATGGAGCTGCGGAACCCATTGTGTTGGCATCTCCAGCTACCATTTTACATGAAAATGGGAGCCAGGGCAACAAGAAAAATGGGATCTCAAGCACCCAAATCAATGAAAAATGGTATCTCTGAATCCCAAAAAAGGGAGCTGAAAATGGAACCCACAACTCCCAGTAAGAACAAATCAAAAAATGGTAGCTAGGGATCCAGAGCGGAGGCCCACAGTGGTGAATTGATGATTGTTCTGTTTCCCGGCCGCCTTCACTCGGGCCTTCGCCTCATTTGCGAGATTGATTTTGAATTGTTTCCTGTCCTTAAGTGGCAAATTCTTAAAGTCGGTCATGTTGTTTTTGATGTCCTCTTTTGACAGTCGTGTTTGGGCAACCTTGGGTCGTGCCTATGTGCGGAGCAGGTGTTTCGCCAGGCTCCTTGTGATGGGACAGCTCCCCAATCCCCCCTTTTATACCTTTTGAGAGACTTACTTGTCAAAACTCACAGAAATTCCAGAAAGAACAAATAATAATAGGATGATACCAATGATACCAATGACAGCAACAAGACAAGTCAGAAAGGCAAGGAAGGTTGCAGAAAGTTCCACAAAGTTACAGCTAGTAGGTTCCAGAAGGTTCCAGAAGGTGGTTCATAACATCGCTGTTGCTTGTGCTGCCTGCAGGGACGTTTTGTTCTTGGCCTAATGAAGCAGATGGAGTCACTAGGACTGATGTAGCTGAGGGATCTGATGCAGTAGCCAGCGAAAGAAGTGCAGAGCTTGGCACATTCGTTGTTCGCTCTGAGATCAGTCAAGGATCATTAGGATTGTCAGCCAAACAGGTAAAAGAATCAATTTCTCACCAACAAGCACTTTCACCTTTAGCCTGGAAATATCTCGTTTTTCGTGCCAAATGCCTTTCCTTCCCAGAATGCCTTGGTGGTTTCATTGGTTGGGGCGCTGTGGGCGGTCAGTTTTCACTAGCCATCTGAAATGGGCAAATCAACGATTAGTGGTTGCTGCAGCACCACAAACAAAGAAAATGGCACTAAATCAGTGTCAAATGAAAGATCTGGATGATATCTACCTCTGTGTAAGCTGGAAGGGGGCGCGCCACAGGCACAGGGGGGCAGTCATGCCGTAGGAACCACGCTTTTGCCACGATTTGACAGGTTTATTCTTTGGCCCCTCAAAAATAAGACCCCACCAAAGAAACTCTCTACAACATACTATAGTTCATGACAACTCAGGTACCAGAACTTTTTCTTATGGAAACTTCGAAAAATGAGTCCACCATGCCACTGGCGGCGTGCTGGCCCTTAAACAGTCAATACCTTATTGCTTTCCGACTTTCGCTTCTCAGACTTTTTTTTGGCATTCCCAACCACCCGCTATTTTTTATTTTTCTGCACTCGCTCTTACGCGCTTTTGTCAGGTCCTCTCCTTTCTGTTTCTGATTGTAAATGGATTCATGGACAGGCGCCCCCCA
Source organism: Zopfochytrium polystomum (assembly GCA_025765615.1). NCBI lineage: Eukaryota > Fungi > Chytridiomycota > Chytridiomycetes > Chytridiales > Chytridiaceae > Zopfochytrium > Zopfochytrium polystomum. The sequence continues at coordinate 12,598 of JAIVFJ010000199.1, read as the reverse complement.
AACAGCGACCCCCAACACGCGAATTCTTCCACGTGAGCACTGGCAAACGCACTACGTGCGTAACATTTCACATTAAATAGTGAATAGTGCATGATTACTGTGTTCTTCATGTGTTTTGGGGCAAAAAAAAAGAAGAAAAAAAGAAAAGAATGGTATGACGTTCATAAAAAAAATCTATGTGGCGCGCGAGCCCACACACACACACACACACACACACACACACACACACACACACACACAATCACACACAAGCTCCGCATATAAACACCACTGCCGCCTCTTTCTCGATCGCGGCACACGGGTTCTCGTGGCGGATGCTGCTCGTCCGTCGGATCCGTTGTTGTTTGTCTTGTTTGCTTTCTTGTTGCGGTGTTCTAGAAAGGACAGACAGATGGACAGACAGGCAGACAGACAGACAGGAGCAAGACAGTTCAATCCACGCCCGTCATTGTTCGAAGCGGAAATGCAAAAAAGACGGCTTCATGCGCGAAGAGAACAGAAAATACAACGACGGAAAACGGGCGAATTTTTTGTCAGAGCTTTTTTTACATTAGGCCGCTTTGCTGCTTTGCTGAGTATTTGTCTGATTGCGGTGTGGCGTGGGAGGGAGAGACAGAGCGAGGGCTTTCGACTTTAGAGCTTGGTTGTTTCCAGGCCCGGCCGCCTGCTGTCGGAATTTCCCAGGGTTCCGTTTTTAGCTTACGCTCGCCCAAAAACGGGGAGTGTGTGGGTGAGTTATCTGTCCGTGTGTGTGTGTGTGTTTGTGTGTGTGTCTGTGTGCTGCTGCATGTGAGGGAGCCAGACTGAAAGAAGTTGGCCTCCGTTGGCATATGCCCCGACTCTCCCCGGCCAAACATGGTGGAGCCCGCCAACTGACTGACCGATGATCGACAGACAGAAAGAGAGACAGACAGACAGGCAGACAGACAGACAGACAGACAGACAGACAGACAGACAGACAGACATCAAACAGTCAGCGGCTGGCTTGCGGAATCGCGCGCAGAGGTGGACAGACAGACCGACGACAGTTCTTGGGCAATTGCGCACAATGGCTGAATAAAAAAATACAGGCTCTCTCTCTGTCTCTCTGTCTCTCTGACTCTCTGTCTCTCACTGTCTCCCTCTGTCTCTATCTCTCTCTCTCTCGCTCTCTCTCTCTCTCTCTCTCTGCACACGCACTCACAACTCCATATTTATTTAACTTTTTTTGCTCTATTGATTCCCCAGCCAGCCGGTGTCGTCGAATGGCTGCAAGCAACGGGGCCGCCGCCGCCGCCGCCGCCGCAGTAGCAGCAGCAGCAGATGCAACGGCGAGGCCGACCCCGACGGCCCAGTTTGTGTTCGGCACGCCAATAGTGCTATCCAATGGACGAGGTGATGATACATGAATGCGCGATGAGGATGAGAAAGAGGATTGGGCACTCCCAACAAGCAAAAAAAAAAAAAAAAAAAAAAAAAACTTCGAAGAACAAAATGCTACATACACTCACGCTTGCACTTCTCTCAATTACTACCCCCCCACAACACAGCATGCACGCCGCTCATCTCGGGTCCATCTTTGGATGAGTGCAGCCTCCAGGAAGGGGATCTTTCTATGGGTGGGTTCGTTGGGGGTTCGATAGTGAGTTTGGTGGGCGGTGTGTGTTGGTGGTGGGTGCCAGTGTTGTGTGTTCACACGACTGACGGCGCAAACCCGAGAAAGCTCTAAATAATTGGTCTCCTATCCCCGCTCTCCTCCCTCGCAATTACCCTCCATTTCTGTAGCGCGCGTTTTCTTGGCCGTTGTCAGCACCATCCTGCTCCTCGGCGTGTCTCTGACTGTGTTGAGATTTCGCCTGAACTGGATGGAAAAGCGAGCCGGGTTGCACACCGAGAACGGGTGCAGCTGCCCGCGCGGCTCTTCCTCCTCCACAACAACAGACCGCTACGCTGACCTGTCGCTGTGGCTCAGCGTTGCCAGCCTGGTGCTCTTCATCTCCGGCGTCGCCGCGCTGGAGCTCGGCGGGAAGCAGTACCTCTTCAAGTGAGTGATATGTTCCCGCTTGCTTCGTTCTGCTTGTAGAGGATTCACAAAAGAGGGAGAGAGGGAGAGAAGCGGTAATGTATGAGATTTTGACCAACCGAACAACGAAAAACGTTTCCCTCCAATATCTTCAATCAGTGGCATCCTTGGCATCGCACACCTCTGTGCCTACACGGCAATCGTTTTGTACATCCGCTCAGTCATCTCCTCTGCAGTCCCGTGGAACCCGCGACTCCGCATATTTGCCCAAATCATTCCGCTCTGCCTGGTCTTTCCCCTCGCCGCCGGCGTCGCCAGCTTCCGCGCGGCTCTGAGCATCACCGAAGCCGCCAACCTCCCACCAGAAGACTACCCTCCCAGCGACGCGCTGATCGGCTCCCTAAACACCGCCCTCACCGTCTACAAGCCCTTCGCGCTCGCATCGAACGTTGCCCTCATCATCATCACCATCGCCGCGCGCTTTCAATTCTCCAGCACCCTGCGGGACCGAATGGCCCCGTCGCTCCTTGCGTGGCGCCGGTTACAGACGGGCGATATCAACGGGAGTAAGTGGTCAGGGGTTAACGGGATCGGCGGAAGCAATTCTTCTCGCCACCTCCATGGCGCAACGCAGCAGTCGGTTCCAGCGCCCGACGCGTTCCACCCAGCGTCTTCTTCGTTCGACTCGCTCGGCCGCACGTCGTCGCGGTTCAGCAGCGAGTACTCTTCTGGCTCCGCCGCCGCCGCCGTTGTCGCGCCGTTGCCGCCGCCCGCGCCGCCACAGTTTCCCCAGCCCCTCATTCCGAACCACGGCTGGATACCCTCACACCAGTCCGCCCCAACCCCGACGCTGTCCTCCGCCCCCTCCTCCCCTTCCTCCACACCCTACTCCGCCGCTCCCACGTCCCTTTTCTTCCCTCAGAATCCCGCCGCCCCTCCCCACCCTTCGACCTCTCCTCTCTCCGCACCCTTGCAGCACTCCTTCCCCCCCACCCGCCCCGCCGCCTCGCCAGTCCAACAACAACACCACCAACACCACCACTACCGGTACCCCACCACGGTGCCGCCGTCCTCGTCCGCGTCCGCTTCCCCGAAGCGCACGGGGGTCCCCACTGCGGCGGCGCCGAACGCGTCTGCGGCGTCCGCAGCGGCGGCGGAAGCCGTAGCCTGCGCCGTCCACACGGAGATGGGTCTGTTTGAGCGCCAGATCCGCAACGGCGACATCCGCACCGCGCGCAACACCCTGCTGTTCTTCTGCTGGGCCGCCGCCTTTGGCGCTTCCGTCTCGCTCGTCTTTGACATTATCGCCGCTGTAGCCGACAGCTCCAGCGACGTTGGCGTGTTTGCGACTTCGACCGTTTTGTGGGGGGATCAGTTGAGTGCGGGAGTTCATTTGTTCTCTTTGTTCAATTTTTTTTTTTTTTTTTGTGGAATGTTTTCTCTTTTCCGACGCACTGCTGACGCACCCACCCCTTTAGAGGAACCATCTGCCTGATCGTGTTTGCGGCTTACATTGGCTTCTTGCGGCAGACAATCTACCGGTTCTTGGAGCTAAAGTCCCTGCGGTAACAAGAATAAATTGCTGCGAACAGAGGTTGCGGTTGGGATGAGTGACGAGCCGGGAGATAAAGGGAAGGGATGGTGGGGTCACAGTCGCTGGAAAGGTCGATGAAATGCGGGAGGGGCTTTTCTCTTTGGGGGTGGAGGTGGGGGTGGGTACGTTTGCCTTTTTTTTCTTCTTCCCTTCTGTTCTTCTTGTTCTTACTTTTGTTTTTGAAAGGGGCACTTGCTCGCTGGCCGAGTGGGACTTGTGCGCTTCGGTTTGGTTGTTCTCTCCGCTTTGTGTGATCCTCTATGCATTCGTATGGTTTTTTTTTTTTTTTTGGTTTTTTTTTTCACTCCCTTCCACCACTATTGCAAGAAAGTAAAGAAAGAGGTTCTCAAGCAGTTTATGAAAAGAAGGGGAGTCTTTCGAACGGTTGGCAAGCGGTGTTTCTGGGCTTCAGGGGTTGGGAGACTGCTAAGTTAAGGGTGTTACTGGTAGGATGGTACTTTCTGGTTAGTTATTGTCAGTGAGCTCCTCATCGCTGAGGACCACACCCGAAAAGCAAAAAACAAAATGTTCCACGAAAAACGCCGACTGAACGGGAAAGAAGAGGAGGAGAAGGGATATTGTGGTGGCGCGGGCCAACTTACCATTGAGGGGCAATCCGTCATAACCTTCCAATAACCGGCGCTGCGCGAACATGTTGTGCGACGCCGACCATGAGCGCCGCCTTGCGATGATAAAGATTTCCTTTTGTCAAAAACTCCTCTGCCCGCATTTTTATTTTGGAAGATTGAGCGGAGAAAAGAAGCAACATCATCTATCCATCAACTCGACAAAAGAAGTGGGGGAGGGACGAGGTGCTGGAGCTCGGTGGGGACGCGCCAGACGGTCCACAAGGAGACAACAAATCTTTCCTGAGATGAAAGAAAGAGGTTGTCTGGGTCACACCCAGCGCGGAGCATTGAAGGAAGAGGGTGAGGACCGCAAGTGTGCAGCTGCCACGAGACAAGGCGGCCCCTAAAAGGCCGTAAACCATCCCTGAGATGAAAGGAAGAGCTAGCCACTGCCGCGCCGCCGTCGTAGCCAGAGGTACCGGCGCTGCTGCTACTGCTGGGTGTTGGCGCTGGCTTTGCCCGTGCTGCTGGCGCTCGTGAATGCTCGCTGTGTCAGTGCCAATGCACGACGCCCACGGCACGCCCTCCCTCCACCACAACAATCTCCTCTTCATACTTGTCGTCTTCAACACCCACTGCAACCGCCTCCACCCGTTCACCTTCCTCCCGTTCATCGTTTGGGAAGGAGGTGTGTGGGGAAAAGGGATTTTTCCTGGCGCAAGCGATAAGTATTTCTCCCTGCTCGTACCAGTGCGCACGAGTCGTCAAGATGGTTTGTCCGAACCAGAGTTGGGAGGGAACACTCGAACCCCCCAGCGAGGCGGAGTGGGGGGGACGCTGGGACTGATCTGGGCCATCCCTCACGCGAAGGAGATTTGACCCACCCCGATTCAGTCTTGCGCTTGCTTGCCGGCGGCTTTTGCTGCCATCGCTAACGGGTCGCTGTCACGGAGAGTAACGTCTGCACAGCCGTTGGTCAGCGCCGTCGCGCTCATGGGCGTTTGCAGACAAAAACAACAGGTACTTGATTAACAGACATACACTACCAACTTTTTCACAGTACTTCAGTCAAGTTTTTACATTAAAAAACTCACCAGTCTTTCCTCTTTTGAATGCGCTATTCCGCTACGCTAACGCTTCTCAATTGCACTTGCAGCTGCATGTGAAAGTTGAGAGGCCGAATGCTTTATCTAGGATTTTCTCTTTATGAAAGCCTGGCTTCTGCTCTTTCTGTTACTCCTATACTCTGTGTTATTTTCATTTTATTATTTTTTTTTTTTTTTTTGGTGACAGTATCAGTTGTTGAAAGTTGGGCACCTCTGTCCTACAGGTAGGTTTTTGTGTGTGAGGCTTAAAGGGTTAACAAGCCCCACTCAGGTCAAAAATTTCAAAAATCTCGAAGTTCTCCGCACAAGGTGACATTTGAGCAAATCCGCCCAACGTATAAACCGCCCGTTTAGTGCCAGGAGGTGTTTTCTACCAATTCGCTGCATGTACATACGCCATCGTCACGGCCTGGAGATGCATAATAGACATCTTCTGGCGCCTTGGAGCGATTATCACGTTTTCGGGGTTGTTGTGGAGCCTTCTGGAACGAACGAAAATCGAGATGCGGATGAATCGACTCGACTCGCTGCCCTCACACAAATATAATAGTTGCTTCTGTCTCGCTCTCCGTTCTCCCTCTGTCTCTCGTCTTTCTCTGTCTCTCATCTCTCTGACGCGTTGTAACAACATTGTGGCCAAGTTGAGAAATTTAGAAAGGGAGACAGAGAGGGAGAGAGAGGGAGATAGAGAGAGAGAGAGAGAGAGAGAGAGAGAGAGAGAGAGAGAGAGAGAGAGAGAGAGAGAGAGAGAGAGAGAGAGAGAGAGAGACAGAAACTGGGCCGAGAGAGATGTCGCACGACGACAACCACAGCCGCAATGGCCAGCAGCTGCACATGCACGAGACGGCGGCGGCGGCGGATGCGTACGATCAGGAGGAGGAGCCGACGGGGCCGGACTACCTCTCGGCCCTCCCCGACACGGTGATCATCGCCATCGCGACGCTCCTCCCCGTCGCCCGCTCCCTCGCCTTCTTCTCCGCCGGTAGGCGCCTGCGCACCCTGCACCGCGACGTGCTCGAGAACCGCCCCGGTGCCACCGCCCGCCACGCCCGCACCGCCTTCGCCCTCCACGGCCCAGACCCGGACATCCGCGCCGCCTCCCCCGCCCTCGGCGACCGCTTCGTCCGCGCCTACGCCGCTGCCGCCCTCTCCCGCGACGGTTGGTTCCCGGGCAACCCCGCCGCAGCACTCGCCTGGGCAGCCTCCGCGCCCCGTCCCATGCAGGTCGACTGCATGCTCCTCCTCGCGAAACGGCCCATGCGCGGTGCCCGCCTTTTCGGCGACGATGACGACGGCGACGATGACAAAGACGAACACGACGACGACGGCGACAAGGACGAAGACGACGACAGCGACGACGACTACGACGACTACAATTGGAGAAGGACTAGGCAATGGCAAATGGGCGGCAACGACGACGCCTCCCGGCGGCGGAGGGCCCGCTGGGCGCGCCGTCGGTACCGATGGGGCCGGGCGGAGCGGTGGGAGGGCCCTCTGCGGATCGTCCGCGACAACGGCGACTGCCCCAACGCGGCGACCGACGCGGCGGTGGCGGCGCTGGTCGAGCGCGGCCTGCCCAAGGCGCTGGTCAAGGAAGAGTACTTTGACGCGTGGCTGCTCATGCTTGCGCTGCAGAACTATGCGCGCGCCGCCGTGGCCGTGCTGGAGCTGTACCCGCGCGTCGGGAGCCGCTTTGCGACCACCGCCGCGTGCAGGGTGCTCGAGTGCCTTTACGACAAGGGACTGCCCAAGAAAGAAGAAGAAGAAGAAAAAGGACAAGGAAAAGAGCAGCAGCCACAGGGAGAACACGGGAAACAAGAAGAACAAGGCGACGGCGGCGCCTACGGCCGCACTGTGGCGCTGCTGCGCTACGCGCACGCGCTGGTGCAACGCGATTCGCCGGCGCAGGCGCAGTCGATCCTCGCGTACGCTTGCCGCGACGGCAACGTCGCGTTCGCGCAGCTGCTGGTGTCGACGCTCGGCCTCGACCCGTTCGCGCGCCACACGCTGAAAGCCAGCCCGTTCGAGCTGGCCGTGCGCTTCGGCCGCACTGACGCGGTGCGCTTCCTGCTCGTCGACCACGCGCGCCCTCGCGGCATCTCCCCGCTCGCGGCGCCGGCCGCCCGCTCGCCGCTCAAGTACGCCACCGCCCACCCCGACCTCCTCCGCCTCCTCGTCGCCCACGGCGCCGACCCGCGCGCCACCCCGGCCGCCGCCACCCGCGCCCTCGTGGACGCCTTCAAGAACAAACACTTCGACGGCTTCCGCGCCCTCGTCGCCGCCGGCGCCGTCCTCCCCCCCCCGCGCGCCGCCAGCCTCGTCAAGCGCCTGATGGAACACAGACCCACCGTAGAGGCCCTCGACCTCCTCGTCCCGCTGCTGCCGCGGCCGCCGGCTGGAGCCCTGGCAAAGTACAGGAACAAGCGCATCGGCTGGGCCGACATGCCGCCGCTGCACTACGCCGCGAACGACAACGACGGCCTGCTGCTCCGCAGGCTCCACCAGCTGCTCGGCTGCCCGCTCGACCGCCGCTCCGACTTTGGGTTCACCGCGCTGCACGTTGCGGCACGCCGCGGCGCCGTCGACGCCGCGCAGGTGCTGATCGTGCTCGGCGCGGACATCTGCGCCAAGGACGCGCGCGGGCTGACCCCCGCGCAGGTTGTGGTTAACCCGCGCGCTGCCGGCGCGGCGGTGCTGGCGGTGCTGCGGCTGGCGGGGGGTGTGGCCGACGACGACGACGTTGACGGTGCGGGTACGGTCGCGGGAGGAGTGGGTGATGGTGATGGCGACGGCGACGGCGACGACGATGACCACCACCGCGACGAGGGCAGCAGAGACAGCGATGGCGGTGAGATCGATGGTGGCGGAGCCTGGGCCAATATCGGTGGCGGCTCCTGGACCAACAGCGGCGACGACGACGAGTGGGAGGCGTTCCACGTCGCGCAGAGCAGCACTGCCGCCGCCGCCGCCGACGAATGGCAGCTGGACTCCCCCGTCGTGCGGCTGGGACACGGCAGGGGGCGTCCTGCTTGAAAGTTTGGTGGTGTTGTTTGTTTTGCTTGACGTTTGATTCCGAAATAAAATACAACTTTTACAGCTTTGGTTGACCCTTGTGGTGCAGTCCTTTCTCTCTCTCTCTCTCTCTCTCTCTCTCTCTCTCTCTCTCTCTCTCTCTCTCTCTCTCTCTCTCTCTCTCTCTCTCTTCCTCTCGCTCTCTCAGGCAGCAGGCAGCGGGCAGCAGGCAGCAGCGGAAGGGTATTTAACAATTGGAACAGCGTCGCCCATCCCGCCCCAATGCCGCCTTCCATAGACACGCTGGGGGAGACACACTCACTCACTCCCTCCCTCGCTCACTCCCTCCCACTCACTCACTCGGTCTGGAAAGGATCGGAAGACAGGCCGTGAGCAGGCACGCAGGAAAGGCATGGAGACACGCCGCCTCCAGAGAGAGACAGTGAGACAGCGAGACAGCGAGAGAGAGAGAGAGAGAGAGAGAGACAGAGACAGAGAGAGAGAGACAGAGTGAGAGAGAGAGGTAGGGAGAGAGAGGGTGTCTGTGTATCCGCGCTGGCGCCAAGCTCCAAAAAGGGGGGGAAAAAACAACAACAAGCAGACATGCAAAACTAAGAGAAGAGAGAGGCAGAGTGGCAGACAGACAATTCATTCAATTCATTCATCGAATTTAACCAAAAAAAGCCAAAAACAAACAACAACAACGAACGAACGAACGACGAGACAGACAGACAGACAGACATATAGGCAGACAGACAGACAGACCTGACCCACCCACCGTGATCGCGAGCGCGCTGTCGGCAGCCTCCTTCCGCCACTCACCCAATCACTCACTCACCCCTCGACCACTACTTCTACTCGACACTCACTCACTCGACGACACTCAACTCCTCGGCGACTCCTCGACGCGACCTAGTGGTGGTGGTGGTGGGGTGGTATTGGCGGTAGTCGCGGCGGCGGGGGCATCGGATCGAGGGGGCGGCGGCGACTCAGCGCTCTCCTCATCAAGCGACCTCTTTAGACCCATTCACCCCCACCCTAATTACCTGAGCTCACACCCACTTCTCCGCCCATAAAACATGGGTGCCAGCGAGTTTCCCTTCTGCGAGGCTCGCTGGCACGGCTACCCCGAGTTCGCGAGCTCCATCTCCGCCGCCGTCATCCTCCTCCTCGGCATCCTCGGCTCCGTCCTCGTCGCCGTCCACTGCCGCAACGCACCCGTCGTCCTCCTCCTCTTCTCCCTCATGACCGTCAACGGCGCCGCCTCCTTCGCCGCCCACTTCTCCGGAAACCCAAACTGGATCCGCATGGACGAGTTTACCATCTCCATCGCTGCAGTCGTCATCGTCCCGCTGCTCATCCACGAGGCCATCCACCACCCCGCTGACGATCCAGCCCTGAGCCACAATAACAACAACAACAACTTCTTGCTCCACCACCAACCACGGCGGAAGGGCGTCGTCATCGGCAGCGACGCGACCAACAAGTCGCCCGCGGGCGCGGCCAGCGCGCAGGGCAGCACCAGCAGCAGCACCAGCAGCACCAGGGAGAAGGCTCACCGCCCGTGGTGGCTCGGCGACGCCGCCGTGGTCGCCGAAATCTGCGTCTTCCACGTCGTCGTCGCTGCCCTCGTCTTCTCCATCCTCTCCGAACCCTCCCCCGACCTCCCCACCATCGTCTCCCTCGGCCACGTCGTCGCCTTCTCCCTCGCGCTCGCCTGCCTCCTCTTTATCTTTTTCGCCAAACCTCTCCCCTTCCCACCCGAAGACGACGCCCGCGTCCCCGCCGTCGCCGGCCCGCGGAGTAGCAGCAGCAGTAGTAGCAGTAGCGGCAGCACAGCCGGCGGACCCAGCGACAGCGCTGGCAATATCATCAGCACCAGCGGCGACGGCGGAAGCCACCCTGCCGCCCCCGTCGCCGCCGCCGCACCCGCCACCGCCCCGCAGCCCCCGCCGCCGCCGCGGCGTCGTTGGCGGTGGTGGCCCGACCGCGGCAGCAGCAGCAGCAGCCCGGCGGTCCTCGCGACGGCGCGTCGCTACGCGACGGCGGCGGCGTGTCTGATGGCGCTGGGCGGCTGCGTGTGGTCGCTGTACGAGAAGCTGCTGTGCCGGCTAGGCCCGGCGTGGGGCCGCGTGCCCGGCCACGCCGTCTGGCACGTGCTGTCGGCGTTCGGCACGTACTACCTGCTGCAGATGACCGCGTTCGTCTTGGCGTTCAAGCTGGGGAAGGTAAAAGAGCGAGGCGTGTGTGTGTGTGTGTGTGAGTGTGTGTAGGTTGCGCGTGTGTCTCTGTTTGAGGAGCGGGTGTCTCTGTCTCTCTCTCTCTCTCTCCGTCAAAGGAAGACACTGACCCCCACACCCTGTCTCCCCTCAACCTCCACCAACAAAAACAAAAGGTCCCGCGCATCCTGCGCCCGCCCAGCATGCGCACGTCGCTCGCCGCCCGCGTCTTTTACACGCTCCTCTGCGTCGTCGAGTACACCGACCCGCCGCGCCCCGCCCGCCCGCCCACCATCGACGAGCGGTCCATCCTCGCGCAGCTGTCCGCCGAGGAGGAGCACTTGCACCACCACCTCCTGCGGAAGGACGAGTTTGGCTATTGACGATGGCGAGAGTTTTCTTTTCACACACACACACAACACAAACACACACAAAACCACCCGCTCCCTTCCCAGTTCTATTGCCCGCGCTCTTTGCTTCCATCCTTTATTTTTTTTTCTTTTTTCTTTTTTCGTTTTTGTTCTCCCAATTGGGTCTTGTCCTCCTTTCTTTCTCCATTTCCCCTCCTTCTTCTTCTTGCTCTCTTTCTTTTGCTGCCCGCTCTGCTTGCTCTGGGAGAAACTGCATTCTTCTCCCATGTTTTTTTTTGTTTTCTCGCTGTTTTTTGCGGCTCCCCACCACCCCAACCCCTTAGAACGAAAGAAAGGCATACCCACCGTCTCCTATGCGCGCCGAGGAAAAAAAATAAAAATATAAAGGACTAAAAAAAAATATAAAAAAAAAACTGCACCAGCAACCAAACCTGTGGCGCCTGTATGCGTTGTTTCTCTTTTTTTTTTTTTTTTTTTTTTTTTAGTAAGGACCGAACTGAACGGAGTGGACAAACGGCGGTGAGGACACGAAAAAGAAAAAAGAAAAAAAGTAGACTGCAGTGAGGAAGAGAAAACAGAAAGCAGCACAAAGAGCACGACAAGTTGGGGGCGGGCACACAACGGAGAGAAAAGTAAGCGCCTTTCAGAGGTGTCCGTCGAACGGGTCGTCGATCGACTTGCTCTCTGCGCCCAGCACCACCACGCTCCTCCTCACCGTCCCGCCCTCACCCTCCTCCTCCTCGTCCACAACAACAACCATATCCTCGATGCGCACGCCAAACTCACCGGCAACGTACACGCCCGGCTCGACCGTGAACGCGTTGCCCGCGGCCACGAGGCGCTCCGCCCCGCGCGTCATGTACGGCGGCTCGTGCCCGTCCAGCCCGATCCCGTGGCCCAGCCGGTGCGTAAAGTACCGGTACCCCGGCCCGTACCCGCGCCGCGCAATCTCGTCGCGCGCCGCCGCGTCCACCGCCCCGCACTTCGCGCCCCCGGCCCCGTCCGCGGCGGCGGCGGCGGCAATCGCCGCGACCTGCCCCGCCCGCACCGCGTCCCACGCTGCCCGCACCGCCGCCGGCACCGCCGCCCCGCCGCGCGCCCCCCGCGAACCAGAACGTCCGCGTCACGTCGCTCTGGTACCCGTGCACATCGCCGCCGGCGTCGATCAGCACCACCGACCCGTCGTCGCGCAGCCGCGCCACCTCCCCCCCTCCATCGCCGCCGTCTTCCCCGCCCTCGGTCCCGTGCGGGAACGCCGCGTCCTGGTCAAACAGCACCAACGCCCACGGGTCCCCGAGCCCGGCGGCCCGCAGCGCCCCGCGCACCATCGCGCCCACCGCCGCCTCCGTCATCCCAGCGCTCACGCTGCGCGCCACCGCCGCCACCGCCGCCTTGGTCGCCACGCTCGCGTGCCGCAGCAGCGACACCTCCGCCGCGCTCTTCACCGCCCTCAGTTCCGCCACCAAAAACGTCCCGTCCACGGCCCGCAACCCGACGGAGGGTTGGTCCAGCCCCGTGTGGATGAACGCCCGGCTCGACCCGTCGACCCCGATCGTCGTAGCGGTCGGACCCCAACAGCCCGCGCACCACGTCGAACGCGCTGCCGTCCTCCTCCCACGTGTGCAGCGCCGGCGGGACCTCCGCGGCCGCGCGCGCCGCGATCGCCGCGGCCCGCCGCGCTTCGAACGCCGGCACTACGAACGCGACGGTCGCCGGCTCGTTGTC
>JAIVFJ010000198.1:115000-118760 GCA_025765615.1 Zopfochytrium polystomum | reverse complement strand
GCGGCAGAGTAGCAGAGTGGCAGAGCAGAGCAAAGAGTTCAGGGAGTGCACTCCAGGGGACCATGACTACGCTACTCTCAGGCTTTCAGACTCTCAGACTCTGCAACTTGGCAACTCAACCCCACTGGCAACTCTGCAAATCTGCAGCCAGGCAACTCCACGGCTTTGCGACACACCCAATTTTGCCACAACTTGGCAACTCTGTTGTGGAAGCGCCAGCTGCTTCCTTTGTTGCAGCACACACCTTACAAGCGCGTTTTGCTTGGGTTTTTCTTGTTGCTTTTGGGCTTTGAGCGGTGGATGGAGGCTTGTGTTGAATGGAGACCAATTCCGCTTCACCCACCAGTTCCACGCACAGATTGTCCTGGAGTACCCCGCCCTTTATCCGCCAGGATTAGGCAGTCTCACCAGGCTTCCACACTGTGACTCTGTAGCCCTGTTACTCTACGCTTCTGTTACTCTGCAGCTCTGCAACTCCCTGTCTCCACAACTCTGTGACTCTGCAACTCTGCAAATTCACTCTGCACTGCTAATCTGCAACTCTGATTTTCTTTGCTACTCTGCAACTCCACTGCTCTGCTGCAACTCTGCAACCCCCTGACTCTGGGACTCTGCCTCTCTGCTGCTACCCACTTGGCCACAACTTGGCAGCTCTGCTACTCTGCCACAACTCTGCAACCCTGCAGCTCTGCAGCTCCACTCTGCTTGTCAGCTACTCTGTTACAACTCCACGATTGCGAGCACTGTTTGTGCAACCAGCACACAACTGTGGCTCTGCAGGTTCATTTTAGGACGAGACTGCGTCAGAAAAGTGGCATGATAATCAGCCGCCTGCAAGGAACATGGCGGTTCATGAGGAGGAAAGCTTCTTAACCACAATCGCTTTTCACTCAAATATGTCTCACACAGAGGCACCCATCAGGCAAACAAGGCGTCTCAGCAAATGTTTGAATGCGACAGCCAAAAAGTCCTTCCTCTAGCTAGAAGAACAACTTGCTACAGGTGAAGTGAGATGGTCAGAGACTACCAGAAAGGGTTAGATTTTCTGCAAAGGCGGGATAAAGGACAGATCTCTTAGAGCATGGTACAATTTTCTGCCAACAACAGCCATACACGGTGGTGGAATGGTGTACAACAAACCATTGGCAGATTGCTTCAAATACTCAACCAAGGCCGCACCCTGGAATCGAACCGGGGTCCCCAGAATCAGAATCTGATGTGATAACCCCTACACTATGCAGCCAGATAACAACTAGCGCAATAGGCTTGTATATGAAAATGGCAGTTTGCCTTTCGCCAGAGACTGGTGCACTGTTAGTGGTTTGGCTCACCTGAGGCAAGGCCACAGCAACTTGGGGTCCAATTTGAGCAAAGTTGCCCAGATTTTCTTGCACGGAATCAATCAAAAACGTTGGAGCCAAAAGCTATCTGCAATCTGGTCTGGGATGGAAGGAAGTTTGATGCTTTGCGTTCTTTGCACTCTGTGCAGCAATTCTCCTTTGGTTGGCACTTGACCTGCAGCTTTGTTGTTTGCTAGGGTTGACAAGAGTGGTGGTTTGTTTTTATTTTTATTTTATGTTTCCCACACTACTTGTCTCCCACAAGTCATGTGACTGCCACAGGATCTCCTGTCACAGACGTAGGTGGTACCGCCGTTACACTACCAAATGCATTGGGTCCCAGGGTGTCCCCTGGTGTCCAAAGCAGTAAGCCTGCATCCCTAGCTGGCCCAGTAACACCCTGACCAAATTGCTTTACCTCAGCTAACAGCTCCAGTGCCGTCACTGTACACCAACACTTTTTTGCTGTGGTCATGTGCTGGGGCTCTGTGGTGGCCACTGAGACCCCAATGCCTTCATTGCTTGCCAACCCTGCACCAACACACGCAGCAGCTACCTCGCAATCACCTCCACCTCCAGTGCTCTGCAAGGATCCTGCCTACCCCAATGTTGTTGTCCTTTCTGTTGCCACTGAGGGTCCAAAGCAAAAAGTATGCCAAAAAGTATTGCAATAGTTTTAGTGAGCATATGGCCAATCTGTCTAAGCAACACAAATATCTGAAAATCCAGAAATGTAAATCAAAAAGTCAATTACAGTACTGAGCAAAATGCAAAATCATAGGTCTATCTGCTGGATGACCATGCCTTTTGGCCTCAACAACATTGGTGAGCGCAGCCATCTGGATGTTGACACAGGTGTGCAAACAACAAACAAACAGCCAACAGCAGCAAGTGTTGCTGTGACACTTGCTGATGCAGTTGTGGTTGAAGGGCTTGTATGACGCCAGCTGACGTCATTGGCAGAGGCAGATGGTTTTAGGGTCGGAACTGACTGGTTAGCAGCAAGAGGCACAAGACGGACTCGAACCTATTGTGACTGTCAGTTATCGTTCTCACGATGCCCCTGGGAGAGCGAGCCACCGCCAATGCAGACCTGGGCGCTGGCTTGCGCTGATGACAAATTCTCTGAGTATTAAGTGGAACGGAAACCCGGTGTCAACAGTTTTCCTCCTTCTCTGCTCAAGCAGATAATATAGGAGAGGTTTCTACCCTGTGCTGGTCAAGTTTGCCTAGCAACGATTACAGAGTGTATACCATCATCATGTGTTAATAATTCATAACAGAGTTTTTCTCTTTCTCTCCAAGTTGGGGAGAAGGACCCACCCACAAAACACACATCTCCACTTTATTCACTCCTTCCACTCCCTCACTCAGAGTAGACTGTTTACAGATGGACCAAGCAAAAGTGTTTGACCAAAAACTTTTTGCACAAGAGCCTACCTAAAATGCCCATGCCAGGCTGTTTGGGACGGACTTGAACAGTTTCTGATGCAAATTAGAGACTGCCAGGGGGCTAATTATGAAGATTCAGGCTTAGTTTAACTTTCCAGACTCAATGACCAGCAGGACTTCAGCCTTTCCCAGAAACTGCTGCTTTCCTTAGTGTAAGTCGCATCAGCAGCAGCGACGAGGCCACCATCGACATAGGAAGTTGGTTTCGTTGGCTCGAATCTCAACTCTTAACAAACTTGTGCTAAATTGAACAGTAAATTAAGTAGATATCATATTGTCGTTGCATCAGAGAATGTCCTGCCCAAGCAGATGTGCGTTGGTTGGAAAGAAAGAAACAACGAAATTTACAGACTGATGCAAGTCTTGGCCCTGTCCCCAAAGTTTTCCTGTTTTAATTATCAAAGAATCAACACTCTTCCCTTTTTGATATCGTTCCTGAAGGTTTCTTCCTCCTTTTTCTTTTCATTTTTTCTTATAGGCGTTTTCGTCTTTGTCAATGAGTCTTTTACCTTTTTTTCTCTTCAATGTGGGTGCAATCTGGCCATCTGTCTGGGCCCTCTTGCTTACAATTATGTCAGTTCGACGCCAGACAGACATTTTTGATGAGAACAACAAGTGCACTAATTTGATATTAAAACTCGTCCACACAGCCTGTGGTCACATCCAGACTCGAACTGGAGACCGTCTGTGTGTTAGACAGACGTGATAACCAACTACACCATGTGACCTTACACACTCAGGCACAAAAGCGCACATCAGTGCCCAAAAAATTCTGTTTTCACAACAACAGACAATCAGTCCAGTGGAAATGAACAAAAATGTGAAGCAGTGAAAGTGTCATGGCAGTGAGCGTGCCGCCTGAGAGCCAACCGCAAGCCTGTTCCCAGGAGGATGATGGTTTAGGCTGATGTCAAATTGAAAGGGACAGGGTGGAAGCATCCTGCCAGCACCTCGCCAGCACTTTGCCC